>JASDQU010100733.1:446661-470835 GCA_032191745.1 Picea mariana | reverse complement strand
AGCAAGTATTCTCCGTATCGTGCCACGTGCGAACTGTCTGTTGAGATTCTCGCGCCTCGTTACTTTCCACAGCACCTTGAACTGATGAAACAGCGTTGTTAGCTGTTGAAAGCTATCGCTTTCCACAGCACACAATAGGCCCTGAAACATGACGTTAGCTGTTGAAAGCAAACAGTCATATTTTCGAAATAAAAGACTTTATTTTCGATTATTTCCTAAGACACACCAAAAACCAAAATTTTTCTGAACTGAAAAAACTCAAAAATGACTTGAAGCTATTACTGAAAGCTATGATATCCACCCAAAACTCGGTCGAAAGGACGGTTTCATTTTGGGAGTTAACAAATATGGACTAAAAATAACTATGCGTCCTGAAAGTTTTCCTCTAAATTTGTAGGTTCTTCTCTATTCGTGACCCTTGATAGGTGGTCAAGTCCTGTATTCACCTTTCTTGGCTTGACTATTACTTCAAAATCAAACTCTTGAAACAGTAGTAACCATTGACATATTCTCCCCCCCCAACACTGGTTTGTTGACTAGGTATTTAAGGGATGAGCGATTTGTGAACATCTGAAAATGTTTTCCCAATAAGTAATGTCTGAATTTATGCAGTGTGTAGACCATAGCTAGGCCTTCCCTCTCTGTAGTGTTATAGTTCTGCTATGATTCTGATACTTTTCTTCTCACAAATGCTATAGGGTGATCCAAATCTCCCGCTCCTGGCTATGCCAAAATAACTCTAAGTCCTATGGCTGATGCATCTACATACACATGGAATGTCTTCTCCTATTCTAGAAATACTAATATTGGCATGGTGACCATCTTTTCTTTCAGCGTATCCAGACCGTCTTGACAATCTTCAGTCCACTGAAACTTTGTATCTTTCCTTAACAGTTTCTCTATTGATGCGATGATCTGCACGTACCCTTTGATAAATTTTATGTAGTATCCTGTGTGTCCCAATGTTGCTCTTATTTGACGGTCTTTCTTTGGTGGTGGTAATTTAACAATCACTACGATCTTTGCAGGATCTACTAGTAATCCTTGTTTGCATACTATATGGCCCAACAGTATCCCAAACGGTGTTCCAAAGATGCACTTCTTGATGCTTAATGATATATGGCACTACCTGCACCTTTCTAACATCAACCGCAAGACCTCTACATGGTATTTCAATAGACTATATAATGTCCAATCGTCCAAGTATACCTCTAGAAACAGGTGGATAAATACTTTAAATGCAGCGATGACTACTTTGGAAAAATTGTTGGTGCATTCTTCAATCCAAACAACATGATTGTGTACTGGTAGGATCCCCATTCTGTATAAAACGTGGTTTTGTATCTGTCTTCTTGTGCTATCTTGATCTGGTGGTAGCATGAGAATCCATCAATGAATGAGTAAACTTTGTGTCCTCCTACGTTTTCCAACACTTCATCCATAAAAGGTGTAGGGAATGGCTCATGTAGGGATGCATCGTTCAACTTCCTCAAGTCGACGCATATTCTTATCCCGCCTTGTTTTTTATCCTAAACTACCATTGGGCTTATCCATTCTGATTCCTCCACAGGTTCTATGATTCTAGCTTCGAGCATTCTATCGATCTCATTTTTAAATTTATGCTTATATATCAGGTTTAGTCTGTATGGTCATTGTCTGATCGATCTTGCTTCATCCATGAGTGGTATATTCATTTCTCCTAGCTCTCCTTCTATACCCTTCATTTCTGTAAATGTTGTGGGGAACAGGTTGTTGTACTCACACAATAACTCTGTTATTCTTTCTATTGTTGTCTCATCCCAGTAGTCTCCAATGCTGGCCATTTTGGTATTCTCAACTGTCCCAATGTTGAACTTCTACACCTTGATCGGCGTAGCAATTACTTCTGATTCTAGAGGTGGAACTTCCACTTATCTTTCTTCTTCCACTTCCTTGATCTGAATATCGCGCGGATCATCTTCATCTGGTGCTTCTTCCTCCACATGGTAACATGACAACAATTCTTTAATTGTCTGTTTCTTCCATTGTTATTCTTTTGTTATGAGTTTGACTTTCAGTTCCTTAATGAATATCACCCCTTCTATCTTCTTAATTTTTGCATCTATGTGGGAGTTCTCATGCTCGAATGAGAAAGTGACTATAAAATTCTGTTGCAATACTGTCCAGATCGTAGTTCCTGGTCTATGTACCAGTTTGTTGGTATGCCCTCTAAAGTGTGTATGAAATGATTAGGCCATTCCTCTGTGGATGTCATTTTCCACAATGTTTTGCACCTCTCCAAGTGTTCCGCTGGTGCCCCCTGTCCATCATACTTCTGCTGCATGTTGCTTCTTTGTTTTTCATCGAACCTTATGCGCAGTAACCACTTACATTGGTACCAATCTGTGATTGTTTTCTTGTGTGCACCCCACCATCTTGCAGATGTGGCCTTGAGTGCTAAGAGTCTCTGATTTTCTAACACTTCATCCTCGTATTGTGCCAGGAATACTTCTAGATCATTTACTCTGTGGAAATTGGGTGGTTCCCTTATCTCCGTGCCTACCCATCTTACTGTGCGGTTTATTCTTACGCATATTCTTGTGGAAACTTCGTGTAGCCTTTATTTCCAGTTCTCTAAGCCTGTATCTGAGTTTGTTGCACATGAAGTAATGCTCTGCCAAATGATTATCCCATCTATAGTTGGATTTACGTAATCCTCATCGCGCACAGTTTTTATGTACAACTGGATGATTTCCTCTAAGTATAAACAAGTAGGTTCTACAAACCTTTCCCCTTCTGATGTGTCCAATGGTGCAATGACCCTGTATTCTCCTGAATCAAATGTCATGTTTTTGGGTCTTTAAATTGATTATGGCTTGGTTATCAAAGGCCCAATCCAAGCCAAGCAATGTTGGATATGGTGTTGTGTTGTCCACTATTTCAATCACTTCAAAGTATGCTTTAGTGCACACTCCATCCAGGTCTATTATTACTCCTTTCAGTCTACCAATTGGCAGAACTCTGTGTTGGTTTTCTAGTTTCAGTTGAACAGGTGAATATCCTAATGTGGGCTCTCCCATACATTGCCATGTTTTCTTTGGTAATACATTGACTTCAGATCCTAGATCCAATATTATATCTCCCATGTTAAAATCTCTGATGTTGGCATTCATCCTAAACTCCCTACTTGTTTTTCTCCTTGTATGTAGGTGATTGATTGTTTTTTGTTCTTGTTTTCCTTTTGTCTCTATGATACATTTTTCTAATATATTTTTCAATATTTTGAAAGTGGATGGATCATTAAATAGTTTTACACATGATTGAAAAAACCCTTTGATTATACTTAATTGTCCCATGGGATACATTTATTTTGTATGATCCAACAATGGAGGCATTTTGTACTCTGGTGATTCCTTGCTCTGATGCGCAGTTGAAGTCGACACGGTATCTTGTTTTAAGAATTCTTGTTTGGATTGCTTAAATGTTTCCTTCTCATTGTGTGTGTCAAACTGTCTAATTGGTATGGCATTCTTCTTCACCCACTGGTGTTGTACTGGCTCTTGTCGAACTGTGTCATTTCCTGTTTTAGCTCCTATGCGTGTAACTATGTTGATATTTCGTCCTTCATCCCTTACTTCGACTGAAATCCATTGAACATTTCGGTTGTTCTGATTCCTCTTTTTCTGGATTTTCCCTAGTAAAATAGGACATTCTTCTGTGTCATGATCTGATGCGTGAAAATACATACAAGTCACTAGTGGAAGTGGACATTCCCTTGTATAATGTCCCGGTTGTTGACAGTTATGAAATACCACTGGTCCTCTACCTATTTTGAAGCCTCCTCTTACTCATCCTCCACCTTTGTAGCTAGATCGATCTCCTCTCGGTGTGTTATACTAAGGTGCCTGATTGTACTATGCGATATTGTACTGAGGTTGCGTTGTGTTGTACTATGGCTGCACAGTATTATATGGTTGTTGCACAGTATTGTACTGCTGTTGCACAGTGTTGTACGGAGATGGAACTTGGTTAAATTGTGGTGCATCTTGCCCAGTCATCATTTCTTCTTGCACCCTATATGAATTTGATGTCCTATCTTGTAACACCCTATTTCCCCCAGTTTGTAACTTAATCATAAAATAGAATTACCATGCCAAGGCATGTGGACAATGTAAATGTATTATTGTTTGGGTTGTCAATAAATGACTATGGGGGTGAAGCCTTGAAATTATTGTCCATGATATCACTAGAGGAATAATGTGAAAACTATATGAGAGGGTTCATTATATCAAATAACCCCAAATTTCCCTTGATGAGGATGAAAAACCTCCTTCGGATCCCAAGGAGAGAAATCAGTTAATGAAGAAAGGACCAGTGGTTGAATTATCAACTACCCCCATGAATGGGAGCATGGTCTAGCTGAAGAATGTCATCCCAAAGTAACACAGAGACCTACAAACCCAAGATTCCTTCTGACAGAAGGAACAT
The DNA here is from genome assembly GCA_032191745.1 of Picea mariana. Taxonomy (NCBI): domain Eukaryota; kingdom Viridiplantae; phylum Streptophyta; class Pinopsida; order Pinales; family Pinaceae; genus Picea; species Picea mariana. The sequence goes on along the minus strand of JASDQU010100733.1, from coordinate 466,368 downwards.
GATGGGTTGGGAACCTTCCAAAAAGAAGGAAGGTAAGATAGATACACAGGGACAACCAGAGAGAATAGACGAGATGGGCATGCAAGATCGTAAGGGATATGCGCAGAGCTATCTAAGGGATAATAAATAGAAGGTCGCAAGCTTGGTGCTGAGTGAGCATTTGATAAACCTCATCAAGGCCATAATAGAGAGAAATATCTGAATGTTGCATAGAATAGAACCCGAGAAGAAGCTAAATAGAGAAAGAACCCTTAAGAACAACGAGAGTTCCCTGGTGATATCATGGCTTTGCACGAGGGTGGCCAGAGTGCTAAGAATGAATGCCTCTGAGCCTATGGTAGAGTGGAAGGACGAACACCCATAGTCAGTTAGTTGGCTACGACCTGTAATAGATAAGTATTCTCATATCTTCTATATTTAAGTGGTACTGTGACTTAAAGTTGGATATCCTATGAATGTTGCAGGGATGGGTATATTCGCTTAATGATTATACTATATCCCCTTTATTCCTACTTGATTGTGTAATCAATTAAGTAGGAAATTGTATGAATTATATGTGTTTTTATACTCATCAATGCTTGCGTTCCATGGTGACTTAAGCTAGAGCCATGAACTGTGAGTTGGTCGACCTTAGGTACAGTTTCATGTACGCATGTTGACCCTCCTAATCATGTTGAGTCCCTTGGAGGATGGAGTTGGTTAAGCTCAGGAGGGGTAGTGCAAGTATGCACAAGCTCTCTGCGAGGAAAGCAGAGACTGAGAAACACTTAAGTTATAGACTCAATGAAGGAGCACAAGAATAGTGCAGAAGACCCTTATAAGTGTTAATCCCGGGAGGAAGAGCGCAACGCTCTTAAATCCTTCATAACTGATGAAGCTTAGGAAGAACAGTTCAAGTATCGAAAGGGAATATCCTTTCATTTAGAATATGAATGGATGAGATCCGTTCAGGGGGACCCAAGGTCTGTCGCGACCATTAGATTTGAAGAAGGGGCGCATACATTAACGCCTCGACTCCTTCAGTCTTCGCAAGATCGTACATCAGGTGATTCGCATGTTGGCACGACTAAACTCCTGAAACCTGAAGTTGCAATGTGATATGGACCGTAGATCTAGGGATCTATCGGGACCCTTCTTGATCGTTGATTTGACACGGGTGAATATCAGGAAATCAGGAATCGGGGAGACAGAGGTAAGCCAACCTCTAAAGTCACAAAACGCAAAATCTCGATTCACAAGAGAGGAGATCTGGATTGTTGAATCGAGGAGGGTACGTGTCAACAAGTCGAAATATCTAGAGGAAGGCGGAGATTGAATTATTGAGATACCCGAAGCTCGAAGAGCTAAAGAGTCATGAGTCGTTTATCTGTGAGGAGATACTTGTCAACGGATCTCGAACTCTGGGGAAAAGATGAAGTGGGTTTTCAATTTGAGAACTAAGATCGTTGAAGCATGAAGACGCGAAGTCCCGAAGAAAGATTTGGAAAGTGAGATCTAAGGGAGATGTGGTGTGAATCCGTGAACTCCGAGTAAAGTCCTAAAGTTATTTGTAGCCACTGGATATAATAGGAGTGTGGCGTAGATCCATACACTCTGGGTAAAGTCTCGAAGTAATCCTCGATCATTATATTTTGGGAAGACACGCTTCAATGGATATTAAACTCTGGGTAAAAGACATTGGGAAAAATAGGTTTGAGAGTTGAGATCTCAAAAGTCCGGAGACCTGGAGGGAATCACAACCGTCGATCGAGAAGAGGACCGTTGGACCACTGATCTGGGTTGAAAGGTCAACCACCTGAAATGAAGGCATGATTGTTGATTGAGTAGGACAGGTGCTCGTATATCATCAACTCCGGAGGATTGAAGTATGAAAGGAAATTGGGTTTAAGTATAGAACGAGAACATCAAGGTCTTAGAGAATTGTTTGGCTTCAGAATCGGAGATCCTTGACCAGGAGGTTGGACTGGTTCCCTGACCTTCCAAATTAGGAACTATGAATGGAGATTTTTTCCTTTAAGAAAAGTGAAAAAATTTATTCCCCATCATGGGTGTGTTACAAATTGGTATCAGAGCATGATTACAACAGTTGGCCTGCTTGGGCTCATGCGAGAGTTTCATAAAGAGGTACTATTATCTGCATTTACTCCTTGAGGAAAAAGGACTGCAGATTGAACCTGTGATTTTGGGAATTCTTGTTGAATTTCAGTAGAAGAATTTATTTAACCCTTGTCATGTGATAACTACTCTTACATGAGTAGGGATATGCTAATTAACATAGATAATAAGACTTGAATGTGGATATCTAAAGGTGGCAGGGTTTTGTCAAGGGTAGTTGAAGCCCGAAAGGAGGATCACCTGACGTCTATGACATTGCCTCTAAGCATGGGCAGTTGGAACCTCAGGCACTGATGATGGATGGTTATATAATGGTTAATACCTTTGTGGGATTAAAGGAATCTGATAGAATCAGGTAGGATCCTTGGCAGTATAATTATTGCTTTATATTAAACTCGAAGTATATAACTCCTCGTGACTAGAGGAAAGGTGAGATGAGTAAAGTCCTGTAGAATTCGAGGCAAGAGAGTTTTCTTGCCAAATACTATAGTGTAAAAGGGAGAGTGACCCTAGTTGGTCATTGCTATAAAGAGAAGGCAACACCAGTATGGGTTATAACTGTGAGATTAGTCATGTAAGCGACTGTAATCTCTAACTAAAAGAACATTAATGATAAAACTAAGCTAGTATGATGAATACTTAGTTGTGTGTGTATGCTTGAGTGCATGGATCTAATGCATTGAGAATCTTCTTGATATGAATCTTGATATTAATACCGGTTAGATACGAATGATATAAAATGCGCGAGTGATTCACATGTATGATGTAAGATTATAAGTATACTAAAGGCCCGATATGGTTTCCTTGATGAGTGAAATGTGAGGCAAGCTTATCACTTGCCAAGATTGAATGAATAGTAGTAGAATACCATGGTTGCATGGTTGACTCCATTTTGAAGAGTCATGAAAGTTCTATTTTGAATGATAGCTTAAGGGGAATGTGCTCCATCTCCCCAGGAAAAGATAGTACAAATATATAAGAGAGTAAATGAGCAAGGATGCTATGTTGTCATAATAAGAGGCAAATGATTATGCATTTGAGGATCACATGAGGATGATTGTAAATAATCATGATTTGACTGATTTTAAAGTAGAGATGTATGTAGGATATGAATTATATATATGGAATCTACACACAGGCTGATGATTATGAATATGGTTAAGTACATCATGTAAGTAAGTTAACAAACCAGAATATGTATGGATACATAATTTGTGTACCTGACCAACACGCACGTTTATGTTTCTTAAGGAATATTTGGTAAACAACTAAAGTTAAATCAAGGCAGAGTCCATCATAGGTAGTGGTGGACATGCAATAAAGAAGTTTCATGTGGTGGGATTTCCCTGTGAAGAAACTGTGTAAGGACTATGTCAGAAGAATAGAGTCACAATCCTAATAATTGTTGAAGGTTGGGCAATGGGCTACAAAGCCTATCTATATATAAAAATCCTGGATTACATTTTGAAAGCATCATGTAATGAATAGAATACTAATGAATGGATATAGGAGCATGTTTTATTGAATAGGCTTGGTTAAATCCATGTTAACAAAAGGCAGTGAAGCCTTTAGAGATAACTCAGCTCGGCTGAAAAGTCTTAGGCGGTGTAGAAAGAATTGGAAGAAGGGGAGACTCCCTAACTCCCTTCTTGCTATGTGTTATGTTTCCTATGGAATGAGAAATCCGATTTACTGATGAAATTCAATTTTTTGACATCAGAAGTGATGATGACTATATTACTGCAGAAATAGTTGAGAACTGTTTGTATTGCATTCATGGAGACCCTTGAAGATAATGTGATGAAGTGCATAAAGATATACTAGGACATTTTTCAGATGTTTTATGGATTTGAATATTATGATACATGCATCTTAAATGATGTTACAACTAATGTAATTGTGATTATAATGATGTATGTTTTGTATATAAAGGAATTGGAATCGTTGAGGAAGACAGTTGCCAATGATGGACAACCTAAAGTAGAGGATGACCATGGGAAGGTTGCAGTCGAAAGATTGTTGATAGGACTGTAAGAATCCCCCTAAAATCATTGTTGTTGAGGTAAAAATAAGAAAGAGGGTGCTAGCAGCCAAGAACGGGTATGAAAAGATTGGGTAAGAATCATTTCTGAAATACTTTATTGACTAATGTTATGCACAAAATTTTGAAAGGGCAGTTGTATGCCATGGATACCCGAGTAGGGTATGATTCAGGAAGGAAAACCCAAATGATGGAGGTGTGAACCTCTGGCAGTGAAGACTAATTGTATGATGCAGGAGCATCTGAACCAAATGATCTATGTTGACTCAAAAAAAAAGGGGTCAAAAACCTTTACTAAGAAATCACAGAAATCCCTTCGATCAACTACAAATCGAGATCATGAAGATCGCGAAAGAAAACCCTAATCAAATCAAGTTAATAGAGAACCTGACAGAGGAGATGAACACGAGTCGTTCATCGTATGGAAACCGATCTGATTCGTTAGATCAATTTCAATATCCATTCAGGACGAGCCGAAATATTTCAAGTTGTTAAATCTCAGAGAAGTAGCGCACTAGTTAGTCACGAGGAATTATCAAAATTTCACAAAACTATAAGATTTGGAAGAAGTAGAGTAAAATTCGTGAAACCTCGAAACGTGAAATCCCGAAATCATCGGGACCATCCCTTGGAAGGGGACACGTGGCAAGATATCAGCATTTCGTTGACTCGCTGAGTGGAAAGGTCAAAGGGCGGAGTTGTGAGAATTCACGAAATGCAAAATCGTGACTTGATCATAGTCGTTCGCTGGAGAGCTGGTGTGGATTGTTGATCCGATCTGAATATTTCCTAATTTTGGGTATTGGAGGATCGGGAGAACAAAAGTGAATCGCATCAGGAATTCCCGATACGCGAAATCCTGACGCACTTGAAAGGATTGGCCCCAAGTCATAGTGAAGGGTCATATGGATGGAGGATAAGGGAGGAGATAACATGTGCTAGGCCCTTGTCGAAATTTTAGAACTTGGGAGTTCGAAGGACGGAGTGTCGGTTGACTCATATAGCCGATACATGAAATCGTGATGCGCCTTTTCGGATAGGCGTGTGGTCACAAGGCATGGTCACATGGAGGAGACTTGCGCTTAGCGCTTGTTCACATGGGCAGAGTTTTTTTTTTATAAAAAATACCTGTGGACTGCTTCTTAGAGGTTCCAGCAGGGAATAGAAGACTATTTCGATTCAGTCTTGAGAAGATACTAGACAGGGAGGTCGCGCAGCCCTTGGAGAGAAGGGAGGTCTGCACCAGAATGAAAATGAATAAGCCATGTGGTGAAGAGGTTGGTTAAATTCCAACACGCCAGTCAAGAACCTTTCATAATGTGTGACAAACTTGAAATCAATGCAAAAGTACATTGGGTATGAATGTGGCCATGAATACTAGCACGTTTGTTAAATCCTTTGAAATGTTGAATTGCGTTTTGAAAGGTGTGGTATGTTGAAATGAGGCATAGGCAAGGAATGGGATTCCCTTTTTATGTTTATATAGATGTGATGAATTGTTAGTATGCATGGTTTTCAATATAGATGTATATATACATGGATGCATGAGAGATTTAACAGTTTGTTTGGCTGTGAAAAGAATGAATTGCAAGGAGAAAATGGGTCTTGGATATGGCAGTATTGTAAGCCCATAATGAAGACAGATTGCCTGTTGAGCCAAACTGCAAGGAATGGTATTTCCCTTTTTGAGAAAGTGAAATTGATTGTTAGTATGCACAACTCTGAAATTGTTTGTGAAGACATTATAAAGGTGTAGTAAAATATATGTGCATGGAAAACTAACAATTTGTTTGTCTTATTGAAGTTGAAAGTGCAGGAAGCAAAGGGGTCTTGGATATGGCAGTGTTTTAAGCCCATAAGGAAGACCAATTACTTGTTGATCCAAACCGCTATGGGAAGGAAAGTCCCATAATTATGAATTGGGTTCCTGTATGAAACAAATATAAAAACAAAAGGTGTTATTTGAAAATCTATGGGTGACAGATTTACAAGAAATTTTTTTTTTTTTTTTTTTTTTTTATGATGTTTCATGAATTTTTGTATGACTGTGATATGGGTAAGAAGAAAAGATTTGTCTAGAAAGGAAAAATGATGAAAAATGGCTACTACTAAGCCATGCGAACCCCGTGATAAGCCATGATCACCTAAAATATTTTGTGTTGAGGTAACACAAGATGGAGGGATGCCTCGACAGAGCAAGTCTGAGGGGCGCCTTGACTATAAGACTCGATAGAGTCTCTAGAATTGTTTTTGTGCGAGAAAACCTTGGCAGGGAAAGATGAATCACTTGAGGGACTGTATAGCAGTAATGGGGATGCCTGAGCTTGGGCCTGGAGGGTGAGTGACTGCAAGGAATATGAAACCTTGATAGTTATTGTAAACTATTGATTGGGATCATGCACCCAAGGGGTATGTCAAGGAAAAACAATGATAAGTAATAGATAAGTATTCTCATATCTTGTGTATTTAAGTGGTATGGTGAATTAAAGTTGGATATCCTATGAATGTTATAGGGATGGATATATTCACTTAATGATTATATTGTATCTCCTTTATCCTTTCTTGATTGTGTAATCAGGTAAGTAGGAAATTATATGAATTTGATTTGTTTTTATACTCATTAATGCTTGCGTTTCGTGGTGGCTTAAGCCAGAGCCACGAACTGTGAGTTCATCGACCTTAGGTACAGTTTTGTGTACACATGTCAACCCTCCTAATCATGTTGAGTCCCTTGGAGGATGGAGTTGGTTAAGCTTAGGAGGGGTAGTGTAGGTATGCACAAGCTCTCTGCGAGGCAAGAAGAGATCGAGAAACACTTAAGTTATAGACTTGATGAAGGAGTGAAAGAATAGTGCAGAAGACCCTTCTAAGTGTTAAGCTCAAGAGAAAGAGTGAAACGCTCTTAAATCCTTCATAACTGATGAAGCTCAGGAAGAACGGTTCAAGTATCAAAAGTGAATGTCCATTCATTTAGAATATGAACGGATGAGATTCATTCGAGAGGACCCAGGGTCTGTTCTGACCGTTAAATTTGAAGAAGGGGCACAGGCATTAACACCTTGACTCCTTCAGTCTTCGTAAGATCACACATCGGGTGAGCCTCTTCCTGTGTCTGAAACTTATGATGTCGCAATGGATATTTTAAGTGTGGTAGCAGTGAATTGACGAACAGGTGCATGTGCGACATATCGGTCATGATATATTTCAATTTTCCTTTCAGTCGCTTGAATCTCTGGTCAATCTTCCATATGGATTCTCCTGATTTCTGTCTAATTTCTATCATCTTGTTCATGTACTGATATTCTGAACTTGGCTTCTGGAATTCATTTATCAACAATTTTTTGATGTCCGCAATCGTTCTAGTTGTTCCTGGTGGATTGTTTGTATCTAAACTCATATACCAATCTAGTGCATTATCCCTTAGTGTAATCTCTATCTGTGCAAGTTTAGTATCTTCATGTATGATCTTTTTTTCTTCCCAGATATTCTCATAGATAAACAAAAACAAAATCGGGTCCTCCAATGCTTCTCCTTTGAATTCTGGTAACCTGATGGTGGGATCATGTCCTGCCATCCTGAACGTTGAACTAATAACTCCACGCGGTGTAGATACTTGACTAGTGCTTCTTGAACTAGTTCCTCCAGTTGTTGTTACCTGTGTAGATGTACTTCTTGTTGTCTTTCTTCTCCTGAAATTAGGTTGTCTAAATGGTGGTGTTCTCTTTGGTGTATAAGTTTCACATGGGTTTATGGGTTCCACACTGACATTAATATGGATAGGATTGTTGCCTTCTCTACCCACTCTTGGACCTCTCATATTCCTCTCATATTCCTCTCATATGTTGTGCACAAGATTTCCTCAATCTGCTCCACATCACAAAGATCCTCTACCTCTTCTTCATCGCTCGCCAAGCCTTCCCTCGCGGCTACAACTCTCTTCTTTGTATTCACCTTGTATTGGTAGGGTACTCCACTGCGTGTATTTCTAGTTGTTTCCATGATTCACGTGATCCGGTCGTCATCCATCATGATTGGGTCCAAGGGTTCCTCCTTATTTCCCTTATCCATTCCTCCTTCTATTTCTCCTTCCATTTCTTCTCTTTCTGTCAGTGCTTCCACCCTTACCCCATGCACGTAGGGAAGTTTAGTTGTCTGACTCCATTGTCATTACCCCTTTGTTGTATAGAAGTATCTTAATAGAAGTACACAGTGATAAAATATACCTTCCTCAAGGCCCATGTAGAAACTATTTCTTCGCTGCTCTATATGACTTCGTTGTATCAACTAAAAATTCTGTTATAAAGCCTGCTACAATATTGTCGAGCCAAAAATCTACTGCGTGGGTGAATTTGTTGTTCACCTACTGTAACTGCTCAATATGAACTGAGGTCCACTCTAGCTGCTGGATACGGTTTGTTGCTTGGTTATCCTTCAAACTTAATATCCACTCCTGCAATAAGTGTGGAAAATCACAGAAAAATACTTCTTGCAAATCAGTAAACATGTATTTCTCTAGATATTTGTGTGGTGTTAGTCTAGGGTTTTTGTTATCTTTTTGTGTAAACTCAAGTTCTTTTTTCTTCAGCCAGCTTTCGATCTCTGCATTTTTTGGATTCCACGGTCTCAAAATCCCCTTCTAGCGGCTCATTCTTTTCTCCTTCTCATCGTCTGCTTCAGTATTCTCTTGACCCGCCTTCTGCAGATCTCACAAATTTTCAACAAATCTCATCTACTCAATCTTCTTCTGTTCCAACCAATGGAAATGGAACCATTTTTTGGTTGCTTATATGAACTATGATTTTAACATGGTTGACCCAGGGTTCAAATCTATTGGGGTTCCAAAAAAACCTCTAAAACTATCATCCCTCCTGGTAAATCAGAAGGCAACGCAGTGCATAGAGTGCACTACGCAGTCTCACCCGAGATAGTCTTAATAGGTGGCTGAAATACTCATGTGTTTGCAGCCCAGGATTGAGCGAAGATCTGAGAATGTGCACTGAGAGTTCTATTTTAACTTATTAACGCACTAAATTGTCATTCACGATTATGCATGGAATATAATCAACTCATTCATTTAGCATATCAACAACTACTAAAAATAGTGCGGAAACACATGAATTCAATCACATAGCACAGTTTTTACCTTGGTTCACCCCCTCTTGGGCTACGTCCACAAAGATCTGTCTCTCAATCTCTTTTATTATAGCAGTTCCAAAAATACAGCGCCACGCTCTTTACAACTTTTCTTAGTTAGGTCGAGATCTATTGTGAGGCGAACTAGATCGCACCAGGCTCCTCAGCCTGCAATCTAACCCTCAAGATCCACCCTCCTTACTCCTCTCTGGATCCAAAACTTACAAAATTAGGTCGTATAGCAAAATATTACAACTAGTTATCAAACAGGACTCCTCCTCTAGACTCTCTATATCCCGCCCGACTCTGGTCTCCCGCTATGAGACCTAGGTATCTATATTTATACATTTTTAGCTCACCGACCATTAAAATGTATTGGAAAAACCATAACCATAATTTTGTTAGGTATTCCATGCATGAACATGTGTTTCTCTTCCTTTCATAGGTCGCTTTCCTCGTGCATGCCTTCCTTCTCAAAATATCCTTTCTTTCCGCTTTGGCCTGATTCCAACAAGGCTTGAACCTCCTTTTTGGAAGTGGGGGAGGGAAGGTTTAGAATAGAAGTAATCCTTTCAGGATCGATGCTAATTCCTAAATTAGAAATGATATGTCCAAGGAGCTTTCCCTTGGTGGCACCAAAAAGAGATTTAGAAGGATTTAAAGAAATGTTGAATTTTTTGCATCGCATGAGAAATTTTTTGAGATGACCAAATTGATCCAATCGATTCTTTGAATAGACAGTCAAATAATCAAGGTAAACCTAGATAATTGTACTGATCATATCGTCAAAATCTATTTCTATAGCTCTTTGGAAAGTGGGAGCTGCATTAGACAAGCCAAAAGGCATGCATTCATAAGAAAATGTGCCCCAACATGTAGTAAAGGTGGTTTTGTATCTATCGGTCCTTTTTACCTTGATTTTATCATATCTAGAGAAACCATCAAGTAAGGACATAATTTTTGACCCTATGAATTGTTACAAAATCGTTTCCATATTAGGGAGAGGAAAATAATATTTTACGCTTGCTCTATTTAATGCACGAAAATTCACGCACAATCAAATATGACCAGTGGTTTTCCTAACATGAACCAAATTTGAAACCCACTCAGAATACTTAACTGGAAATATTATACCAGCTTTCAAACGTTTTTCCAACTTCTTTCTAATAGTAGCTTCAAGCATGGGGTTAATGGGTCTTTGTTTTTTCCTAACTGGTTTTATCCCTTCCTTGATAGGAATGGCATGTTGTATGATAGCAGGATCAAAACCATGAAGATCCTTGTATGACCATGCAAAAACATCTTGAAATTCATGTAGTAGTTCTGTGAATTTCACCTTTTCTTCATTGGAACATTGGGAACCTAGTTTAACCATCTTTGGAGATTCGAATGTCCCAAGGTTCAAGGAAATGGTATCACCCACTTTCCTTTTTGACTCATCTTCCTTTTGTATCTCTTTTTTTCCTACATCACTCGATGAAAATGAAATTTCGAGAGGAGTCAATACTTTTGGAAATTTGTTGTCTTCCATAGATGTGATTTCCTTGGGATTAAATGGTTCATTTTGTATGAAAGAACATATGCCTTCACCATTAGGGAAAATTTTCCATGATTCTACATTATCAGGAATATGAGGACAACATAAATATTGAAATGTATAATCAGGCCTTTGAGGTAGAAGTTACCGAGTAGGATATGCTGCAAATACAACTGACCTATCATCCATTGAATTTAGTTCCCTTTTAACATGATTCATTTAAAATGATAACATGTTCTAGATTCACATCCAAACATCTTGGGTATAGTGTTCCAAACATATTGCTAGGAGAATAGATTTTATGCACAAGGTTCACAACAAGTTCACAATCACCAAAAAATGTAAGGTGGCCGCAACTGAGGTTATAAGCATTTCGATGCCTATAAGTAAGGCTTCAAAATCAGTGACATTGTTTGTGCAAGCAAACTCTAACCTATAAGAAAAATTATGAATTTTACCTATAGGTGAGTATAAGATAATGCCATCTTTATTACCTTCATTTGAACATGAGCCATCGAAATGCGTGTGCCACATACTGTCTTCCAAATCAATTTGGTCCCGAGTAGTTTCACCCTCATCAAAAAACATAGAGTACACCCCTAAGTCTTCCTCAAGATAGTTTACATTTGGTTGAGGAATTCTCTCTATGTATGGTGAAATTATTCCTTCTCTTAGGACTATAATATTCTTTCCATTCTGGGGAACAGATAAGTGTGTTCCATCAAGCAAAAGATATCCACCTATTAGGGCTTTCCAGTCTCTTCCTAAGATAATAGAATAGTTGCTCACTGGCATGTCGATTACTTGGATGTTGAGGGTTGTTCTTATTTTGGGATGTGCACACAGAAATTAAGTTACGTCTTTGATTTTACCTATCATTGACTACTGTAGACTATTATAGGAGAGCATGCTTCTAGAATTTTCGTTAGTACATGATAATCCTAGATATTCCATGATGATTTTTGACATTACGCTTGGACCCGAACCGCCATCAATTAGGCAACAATGGGCTATCTTATCCATAATTTTTATAGAAATGAAAATGTAGGGTTTTTTACAGGGTGTCTAAAATTATTTACACCTATCTTATTTATAGTGGGATCCTCTTCTTTTTCCTCTTCAAAAATATTGGCTATGGTGGAAGATTTTACTCCCATAAAATTATTGAGATGCTTTTGTTGTTCAAGAATGACAACCATGTCCAAAAGAGTAGCATTGACCTTGATATCATCCAATTGGTTAAGGATGTTATACTTGGAAGAGGGAAGAGAGGAAGGAACTCCTTGACTTTCAGGAATTTTGACAGTTTTTACATTAGTACCTTGTGAAGATAAGGTTGGAGTGGAAGAGTTATGAGGAGGATCATATTTCCCTTTAGGAGCATAAGATTTGTTCCTAGTATTTTTATCATAACATCCTTCGGCTCTGCCCAATCTATAACAACGATAGTGGTTTTGGGATTCTTTCCAAATATTTTATCTCTGGCACTCTTCTTAACTTCACAAGTACTTTGTTCATCATTTTCTTCGAAGAAGTTACACCAACTGCGAGACATAATGGCCTTNAAAAATTGTTTTCACTTGTATTCCTAAAAGGCGTTGCTTAAGAAGAATATTCCCCAGGAGTAAGTGAGGGAATATTCCCCTTTCTTTCATAGGCTATCATCCAATAGGTCATATCTTTCACAAGTTGTAGAAGGGAAGACATATTTGTTTTTTTTATTGCGTCTCCTTTAGGGAGACCTATTCTTTCAAGTTGCTCTTCGTACTCCAGGAAAGTGTGGAGAGCGGAGCCAAGATTGTCAATAAGCTTTTCTTTGAGCCTATGACGATAAGGAGAGGGAAGCACATTATATTAATGCATGAAAGTGTCTTGATTTTGGGGGTGGATTAGTTCAGGGATTTGATTGTACAGTTTGGTGAAGCGGAGGTTAAAGGACTTAATAGTCTCACCATCTTTGTAATAAATGTTGTTATATTCCCTTAATTGTTCGGTCTGGATATTAGATTTTCCATAAGTGGACTTGAACCAATAAACCAACTCTTCCCAAGTGAAAATTAGTTGGAGATCAATAAAATTAGTTGTCTCTTTTCCTTCAAGGAAGTTGAAAAATAAGCGCATGCATGTACCATTATCATTAGCCCCAATATTATGACAAGAATTAGAAAATGACACTAGGTGTTTGTTTGTAGAAACAATATTATTCCCTGAGAACTTAGGAATATTCTATTTAAAATTGGATAACAGATAAGTAGCAGGTGCTAGATTCAAGGGAGAAGATACATGCCATGGGGTTGTCGTAGCATCTTCCTCAAACTGAAAAAACCCATATTTCTTTATAAGTTTAGCAGGGCTGGTAGTAGATTGTATAGTAACTTGATGACTATATAGACTACCAATTACCGATGAGGCCGAAGGTTGGGATGATGAAGCACCTCCAACACCACTAGAACCACATGCAGATGCCATTTTGAAAGTTATGGGTAAGGGTTAAAAGGATGAGATGGAAGAGTCTGAAAAATTCCTCCTTAGAGTGCTTTCTTGGGTCTACAAAATTGATTTCCTCCTTCCTATTTCAATGATAGGAGTAGCTTCAGGGGACAATCCTCTCCTTATTCTAGAAATGCGAGGATTTGAGGACATGAAAAAAGAAGGCCAAAAACTTAGGAAAAAAGAGGTTACTGTTGATTTATAGGTTTCCTTTTCCTGGATTCCCAGCATTCATGGATACTTATATCTTGTTCAAATACTTCCCAAAAGAGTTCGAGCTCATATCGGGTACTAGCATTTTCTAGGATAGTATTGAATAAGTTCAAGGAAATGCTAGTCTGGTCTTTAAGACCGTGTTCAATATTAGGCTTCCTTGTAGAAGTTACTGTCATGAGAAAAATCAATCAAAGAGTATTCGAAGAAAAATAGAAAGATAATCGTGAATATAATCAACCAGAGAGATATGAAAGATCTCCCTAGTATGGTAGCCAAATAAATGTTGAGGAAAAGGTATGGAGTACCTCACTCAATCATTTTCAGATCTTTCCTGGATAAGAACGGATAGTTGGGAATGTCACCTGGGGTTTATAGCCTCAAAACATTCACTCACTCCACAAGTATTAATTACAAAGGATCAAGGATGATTTTATGATTTGTATATGTTGTAATATAAAAATAATATCTAAACAAAGCTACATGAATGTATACATATTTTACAATAAATTAAACATGGATACAAAAGCAAAAGGAAGAACCAAGTCATGAAAACACATGTATGAGACAGAACAATAATCTGATTTTATTTCATTCTGAGATACAAAACTGTACTTCTCATTTACAAACCCCTGCGAGGGTATGGACCAAATTAAAATTTATAAGTCTCCAATGGGCACCATACAAAAAGACCTTGAAAGTGAAATAAAATTGAAACTAATGATCTGGATCAACTTGCCACAAAATGATTCCACTTGACTCTGCAAGATATTCTTTATTAGCCATGAAAACTAATTAATAAACCAACAAGAATACATAGTCTATCAAAGATAAATCAAACACCTTTAAAACAAGTTGTTGAATTGTATGATTCAGTTTTGAATCCTACTGCCTTCAATAAGACCCTTCTGTCAATAAGAGGATTAGGCTTTCAAGTAAACTCATAAATGAATGAAAATTGAAGCTATCTCACTAACTAGAGAGCAAACCTTGGAGTTACAGTTATCCTTTTATTATCCTTTGTCTCTTCCTCTCATCGAACCTTTATTCTTTCTCAATAAGTTGAGGTAGTTCAACTAATTTATTTAATTAAGTCAAATTAACTTAAATAATTAGTTTAAAAATAAATAATTAATAATAATATATAAATAAGGGTCTAATTAATAATAACTAAATAGGTGGGACCCCTTGTGACTCTGATCATTATCTTTTCCAATCATCAAATATAAAATAAAAAACATCATTTGGTTCATATAACACCCTTGTAGCTCCCATGGATATCATTTAAGTCGAATATTCAAATATCAGCCAAATTTAAGACCATATCCCAAAAAAACAATATATCCATCTTATCCACAAAAAATATCCAAAATAAATCTTGTAGTCCAAAATATGTTGAAAATCATTAAACATTGTCTTCATCACTGAATATAAAAAAAAAAAAAAAAAACAGTTAAAATCCTTATTTGTCGATGTGTGAGGCATATTTCCTCTTCTCATTGTTTTCTCCTCTTGACATTTATGGGGTAGCCCTTGGTTGGTTAGACCCTTGGGCCTATATTTCATTGATCACAATGGAGCATTCATCCTTTAGGTGGAGATGTGAAGACACAAATTTATAAGACTCTATGAATGGAATGGAGGGGGAGGCCACTGCTTTTCCTTTGTGTTACACAGGTTGTGGGATATCATTTTTTAATATTTTGCTGGCGTGCAAGGATTGCACTGGTGAAAAAACATGAGCAATTTGAGCATTGGGATTAAATGGTGGTGTTAAAGGTAATGACACACGGGGCCAACCATGATGGTGAGAGATAGTATGGTGCAAATTTTTTTTCCAACCGTCATTAGCAGGGACTTCGGGTTGCATTGATACATGTGGAGGAATAGGAATGCCGGAAAATTCTGAGGAGGTTGAAATGGGGGTCTGTCGGGTTGGGGATACAATATGCCATGGCCAACCAAATTCAAAAACCCATCTTGAAACAATTGCTTTAATTCTTGTGGATCATCATCAAAGTGGATAGAAAATTGATTCCTTTTATAGCCTCATTGTCAGTTACCTCTGCCTCTATTATTTCGGCCATTACTGCCCGTGTTGAAAAAACTCATCTTGTAGCAATATTTAACCAGTCATGAAAAGTTCTTAAATAACCTATACATGAAACCCCACTTAAACAAATCAATATTTGGCTCTATAATTTACTAAATGACACATGCAATCCATCCATAAAAATGTCATTTATTAATTTCCATACGAACAGGGAATTGACAGGTTCGTTGGGAGTATGGAGGGATTGTATTTAGCGTAAAGCGATATTATTGAGGGGGAAATATTTATGAATATTGTTCAAGCAATCAATAAAAAAATAAAACTGTGTATACAACGATCTGCCAGAATACCAATTGTCAATTACTGCCACTTCAAATTTCCTTCATTTCCATATAGACCTTTCTTAAAAATGAATATCAAAGAAAAGGGAGTGAATAAGTGCAATTGGGATAATGAGGGGAGTTTATTTTGAATAAAATGGTATAATGGAAAGGACTCCCATGGATATTGTTCTAATATATCAAACAATTCCATCTTCAAGGTCAATTAAAATTCAAAACCCATGTCATTTCAAAATTGAAATTCAACACTCAATTTCCCAAAATCCAGAACTGGGTTTTCACTTTAAGGCTTCTCATTTGCATTTAGAATTTTCATTTCATAGTAATCATTTAATAATTTATTTCCCAACAAACATTCGACAATAATAACACATCTTGTGCACAAAAGATTTGAGGAGACGCAACATCAAAATAATCACAACCAATGGTCGAGGAAAGGATACATTGTGGTCCACGATATCAACACGAATACATTTCAAATCACTGCAGGGTTCCACGAAGTGGCCAGAGAAGGGATCCCTGTGTATAACACAATTCAAAATTGAAACTTCAAATAACAATGCTTCCAAAATTCCCTTCATTCGATTTCATAAAACTCATTCAACGCATATATAACTCATCCATAGAGGTATTCCTTTCATACAAAATCGAACACACAGTAGGTCACATCCCTTAAATAATAGTTTTGCAATGGTCCCATCACCCCAATTATTTCCACATGACCGACTTTATTACAAAAATAAGTGGGCTTAGCATTCTTTCTAACTTCACATAGTAAATAATCAACAAGACCCATGACTAAAAATGAACACGAAAAATGTCTTTATTAAATTATGGTTTGGCCACCCCCACACATTTTCCAAATACAAGGTTTGATATAAAACTATCAACAATCCAGTGAAAGAGGGAGAGTTGACCAAGTTGAGGGTTTCTCCAAAACGAGCATGAAAAACTTAACACCACCACATAATTCCACATTTATAATTATAGAGTTGATACAAGGGCGTGGGTACGATATCCATGAGAGCCACACAATTGTTGGTCCTTGACCAAGTTTTGGGATATTCTTGGTCATGTTGACCTATTTTGGGACTTCGACAACCTGTCGAAGGAGGAGCGGAAGACGAAGCAGAGATCACGGGATCTCAGCCCCTTTTTGGGTCCTTTTTGGGATGTGGGAATATGTAACGGGAATGGGATATCATCCCATGGGTTTACCCATGTTTAGGCCTATTTTGTATATAAAAATAGATGCTTAGACTAGATAGAAGTAGTGGTGCATCTATGTGATGTGAACGCATTCTAAGTGCAAGGAGAGTTTGTAAGTGCTTTGTGCATGATTATAAGAGACTTGCAGAGCTAAGAGCAGGTCCTTGTAGCAGATTGTGGAAGGCTTAGTGTTGTAATGCAAGGAAGAAGGATCTAGCGAGCTACACATATCTTTTATCCTATGCGGAGTAAGGGTTTTGAGGATCTGTGCTTGTAGCCGATTGACAAAATACAATAAAGGAGAAGAGTTGGTGGACGTAGCCCCAGGGTGGGGGTGAACCATGTAAACACTATGTTATGCTGCTTTGTGCTTTGTCTTGATGTGTTCACATGTTATTTGCTAAGTGCTTTGATGTATTTAGATATATATACTTATGCTTTGTGCTTATTATATGTGAGAATGTTAGATCTGATCTATATGTCTATGCTTAGTGCTTGATCTGTTCGATCTGATCTATTTACCTATGTTAAGTGCTTAAATACATTAGATTAGTGTGAATGATGTGAAGCTCTATTTTATCAGCGAAGTGGATATTGATTGCATATTGAGGAACTGACAGTGCTAAGTGCTTTATTAAGTATTATAATCACATATCTGTGTCCCAGCTAAGGTTGCATACACCTAAGTCTTGCAACCACCTCTACCTCTACCTCAGGTGAGACTTCATCTGCTTTGTAGGTGTTATCAAAAGGGCAGGTAGTTAGGGATTTGTTGGTGCGTTGTTGTAGCATTGAACCCTGGGTCTGCCCCTGTGCCAACAAATGGTTCCATTGCCGGGACCTGAAACTGTGATTGCTGGGAACTGAGAAAGAAGAAGCTTTGTGCAAATATTCGACCTGAGAGTGTGAAAGCTCTGTGCATAGATCTGTTCCCTAGTGCACAGTATCCTACTCGATTTATAAAGTGATGTGCTAAAGAAAGAAGCCTGATATGAAGAAAGGAGGTTGGATATGAAGGAAAGAAGCAAGATATGAAATCTTTGTTCTCTAAGAAAGTAAAAGGTGAGAATTTCTGATCAAAAGAGGTAAGATATGCAAGCTCTGTGCTCTGATAAAAGGTAAGAATAGTTAAAAGTTTTAGATCTGGAAGCTTTGTGCTCTGTATAAGTAAGATAAGTGGAAATTTTTGTTTCTAAACTATGGATCTAGGTATCTTTGATAGGTTATGTACTAGCTTGAAAACTAGGGTATTAATAGATGAAAGAAGGCTTGATATGAGTAGATCTGATAAGAATAGTGAAAGATATGTTATACCTATGCATAGAAAGAATGTTTGGACTAACAAATGGATGAAGGATCATAGAAAGAATTTTTTGTAGGTTAGCTACCATGATCCTAGTGCACAGTATCGAAAAAGCTGGGAATCATTTAAAATAAAGAGAGGATTAACCCTCTGTTATAGTCGCAGAAGACCGGGACATATTGCTAAGGAATGCCCTGGGAAAAGACCTAGTTGTCTTTGTTGTAAAGCTATGGACCATGAAGTGTTGGGTTGCCCTAGAATGATTGCTAAGCTGGAAGAAATGAATCTGAATAAAGAAAACCCTAAAGCAGATATAGAAATGGAAGAACCCTAGAAATAATCAAATAAAGTATTGTTGCAAATAAACAAAACCCTGAATGACCATCGATATGTCAGACTATCATAGATCTTCAAGGAAAAATAATGCATTGAGGTAAGAATATGAGACTTCGACATTGAATGTGTTATGGATGAAGAAACACATGTGAATATCATGACAGAAAGAACATGGGAAGCCTCATATGATCCCTTCATTAGGAGGAATAGGACTATTCAGAGGAAATTTGATAAACCTATGTGGAAAGCTCACTCACATACCTATGAACGCTAATGGAACTTCGATAGAAGAAGATTTTGAGATTATTAAATTTATTGAAGACAGTGCCCTGTTTACCATGTTACTAGGAAAAGCTTGGATTGATAGAGATCAATCCAGACGAAAAGAAGAAGAAGAAGTTTTGGAGCAGAAGAAACAAGAGTTAAAAGATTTCATGACCAGAAGGATCACACACTTGATTGAAGAACAGGAGAGGAGATCAAATATATTTAACACTAGCAACCTAGATGTCGAAGCTACAAGAACATTAGAAGACCCATAGAATATCGAAGTACCTACCCCAGACAAAGACGAAGTATTATCCAGGAATCCTAGGGAAGAACCTCAATAGCGGGAAGTGACTATGACCAAAGAAGATAAGAATCAGAATGGAAAAAGGAATACTGAGACGAAGCTCACTGGAAAAAAGGATAGAAAGTTAAGTAAGAAGAGAGATAAGATTGAAAAGTTGCAGAAGGTTCCAGAGGGAACTTCGTAGATGGAAAACTTTCAAAATGGGAGCTTCGTCGGGATATCAGAACAACAACACTTGGCACTTTGCCATGACAAAGAAATATAGTCGTTGGGGAAATTATAACCATTCGATCGATGCTCCAAATGGGAAAAAAGGCAATTATGGTTCATCATCAGACCGTTGGACCATGCCATAATGGACT
>JASDQU010100733.1:426516-444867 GCA_032191745.1 Picea mariana | reverse complement strand
TATATATATAATTCTTAAAATGGTGTGGGTGGAAAGAATTTGTCATCTTTGTGACATTTAAGAGTATTGAAGATAAAAAAAACACTTCTCTTAAAATGTTTTGGATACACCCACATTAAATCACAATTTCAAAATATTTGTTACAATACTAACCTTCCTAACTTTTAAACTCATCAAAACTATGCTGATTTAGGAGCACTTCTCTTAAAGCTTTTCGAGCATACAAATAAAATACTAAAGAAAACATGCTTATAGGCATTTCGCTAGTATAACCCAATGAGTTATGTATATATATGCTTTGATTTATTTTCTTAAGTTTTGTTTACATTAACCATTTTTATATCTATTTTATTTTATAAACATCCATGTTTATGAATCCCATCTATATCGGACTATTATTTTTAAAAATAAAATAAAATGTGTCACATTATCAATAAGTGCATACATTAGATGTGTTCCTCATACTATGTTGTAAAATGCACCTCATTTCTCTCAATGAAACAATCCACACAATACTATTATAAAAAATAAAAAATGATAATTTTTTATGCATATAATACCTTATAAACCAACTTTACGGTTTATAAATTATTACCAATACATCTCTTTAAAGTTGATGCAAACTTGAAAACAAAATTTAAAAGAAAAAAATCACTTAATGTTCATTTATTGTCATTTTGGAAATAGAAGTTCATACTTCTTATTTTTCCAATTTTAACCTATAACAAATATAAATTGTATAATTCATATGCAAATACAAAAGAGTTCTAGAAATAAAAATGCATATGTTCTGAATTCTTTCATTACTCATTGAACTCAATGCATTAGAAAAATAGAAAAGTATTCCACAAGGAGATAACCATCAGTACGTATCTGAAATTCATGCCATGTCCACCAACCTAGTTGCTAAGGATAAAATATCCACCCAATCATAGGAATCAACTATGGGTTCCACCCCCAAGCAATACCTTGATACCACCAGAATAAAACCTAATCTCCTATGGGGCTCTAAACTCACTTAGCACAACCCATTACTCTCATCACAAGACACCTACTCACTATAGAGCTCTTTAAGCCCTCATTCAACCACCATACTAATCGTGGAACTCTCTTACATGATCCAACAAAACACAAGGAAAAGCCACTCCTTCTTTGCTCAATAGTCCCTTAGAGGCCCCTTCCCTTATAGTGCTCTTTAATGTGTGCAAAAAGAGTCAATTTGGTTGCATGCCTTTTGGCAATTACTTGGGATGGAAAATAATTGTCCTCTAGTAGTCAATGAGAAGCAATAACAAGGTTGTAGGTCTAAAGGTATTGACTTGACTATTTTGGAAATTCCAAGTATGGTATCTATGTCCAACCATCCCATTTTCTTCCACACTTTCAATAGCAAGCTTCCCCAACTTCTATGGGATCTTTCCAGCCATAAGCACATCGGAAACCCTTTCCATAACAATCATGACAACCATAAAAACCAAGGAGAAACATCCGCATGACATGGAAGCTTGTATCCTCTCGATGCCCACAAATTATTTCCTAATCAAATGATGATAAAATGCATGGAAAAGAAAATGGGAGACCTTTTCTTGCATGTGACTCCATCTTCCTAAGGATAGGACATATATGACATTTGTACTTTGTGCACACCTACAAGTCAAATATTGATGAGATGGATTGTACAAAAGTATGGGAAAGAAAGGGTAGTATTTACAAAGGAAAATGACAAGGTCAAATTAGTGAACAACCCCTTTTCCTCTTCCCCTCTTATCGTATATCAGTCCCCTTGTTTCTCCCTCAAGAAACCATTTGTTGGATTACTGAGAGGGGGGGTGAATCAGTAATAGAGCAATTTAATCCTTTTTAACCATATAATCCAAGTGTTATATCAATGTATCATTATCATCCAATAACTGCAGAGTAAATAAGCAATGAACAAATGAAAAATCATACACATACACAGTACACCAGTGTTTTACGTGGAAACCCAAAGAAGGAGAAAACCACAGAACGCTTTATTTTATATGTCTTGAAGAATTACATTCATTGGAAGCACCAACTTCCTTTGTTTTCCCGCTGCAACTGGAAGGAGGCTCCAACCCCCTAGTTTCTCAGGCTACAACCTGAGGGAAGCTCCAACTCCCCAATTCTCTAGCTACAACTAGAAGGAGGCTACAACCCCCTATGTTCTCCGGCTACAAGCAGAAGGTGGCTACAACCACCTATCCTTTCCCCGTTCAACCGCCCTGAAGTAGAAGTAGAATGATGGGACCACTATCACATTATCACTGTGAGATATACCTTTGTAAACTTGTACCAATAAACCTGAACCATGCATCAACCTGTACGTCAACCTGTACCATAAACAAGTGCATCAACCATGCACCAACCTGTACCAAACAACCTGTACCATAAACAAGTGCATCAAACTGTACCATAAACAAGTGCATCAAGTGTGTCCCTCAGTTCGATAGAAGTCAAGCTGCTTAACCTTCTTTGAAATGGGCACAACCAAGTGAACTCTAAAATCATTTTACTGAGTGAGTAGTAAAAACTTAGAACGTTTAGACTACGTTTTTTTTATATAAGATTTAGTTTATTTAATTAGAGAGAATGATAATATATGGTCAAACATGTGTATGATATTCCCTCTTCTATATTGAAAAATTGTGGATTAGACATACTTTCCATGTTAAAAGAAGATAATTACTCTTTAAGTTTGTTAAAAGATGTTTAAGAGATTGTTAACATGGAAAGAAAATTTAGTAACTTGTTATTATATAACAAAGTACAATCCACATAGATTCATTTTAACCTAATTTATCAAATATATAAATTTTACTAACATATCATAAATGTTATTATAAAGAAAAGTACAATCAACATGGATTCACCTTAACTCTAATTTATAACTATTTAAAAATATTAAAAAGAAATTGAAATGTAATTATTTGTCATGCTTAAACTATATATATATATATATATATATATATATATATATATATACAATTCTTAAAATGGTGTGGGTGGAAAGAATTTGTCATCTTTGTGACATTTAAGAGTGTTGAAGATAAAAAAACACTTCTCTTAAAATGTTTTGGGTACACCCACATTAAATCACAATTTCAAAATATTTGTTACAATACTAACCCTCCTAACTTTTTAACTCAACAAAACTATGGTGATTTAGGAGCATTTCTCTTAAAGATTTTCGAGCACAACATTGAAATACTAAAGAAAACATGTTTATAGGCATTTGACTAGTCTACCCCCAATGGGCTATGTGTATATATGCTTTCATTTATTTTCTTAAGTTTTTTTTACATTAACCATTTTTATATCTATTTTATTTTATAAACATCCATGTTTATGAATCCCATCTATTTCAGACTATTATTTTTAAAAATAAAATAAAATGTGTCACATTATCAATAAGTGCATACATTATATGGGTTCATCATACTATGTTGTAAAATGCACCTCCTTTCTCTCAATGAAACAATCCACACAATACTATTATAAAAAATGAAAAATGAATAGTTTTCTATGCATATAATGCCTTATAAACCAACTTTACTAGTTTATAAATTATCACCAATACATCTCTTCAAAGTTGATAGAAACTTGAAAACAAATTTAAAAGAAAAAAATCACTTAATGTTCATTTATTGTCATTTTGGAAATAGAAGTTCATACTTTTTATTTTTCCAATTTTAAAAGGCAAATATCTTCAAGGATTTTATAAGAACAGACCCTTGTATTGGTGGTTTTTTAGTGGATGATGTTCTAAGGAATATTTGAAGGGGATTTTGCAATAGTTAATTGATGTAGCATGCCCAACCACCACTATACTATTATTGAGGTGATGGGGCACTAAAAAACAATCCAAATTGTTTCAATACCACTGTGTGGTGTACCCAACACCTTTATACTATTTTTGAGGTGATGAGATACTCTAAAACAATCCAAATTGTTTTCATACTACACTTTAGCATCCCAGATGCCTTCCTTGACCATATAGTCTTATGCACAAGTTTTATTAGCCTCATAAACCATCTACGAGGCCAAATTTAACCTCTAACAACTATAAATTGTATAATTCATATGCAAATACAAAAGAGTAGCAGAAATAAAAATGCATATTCTGAATTCTTTCATTACTCATTGAACCCAATGCATTAGAAAAATAGAAAAATATTCCATAAGGAGACAACCATCAATACGTATCTGCAATTCATGCCATGTCCACCAAACTAGTTTCTAAGGAGAAAATATCCACCCAACCATAGGAATCAACTATGGTTTCCACCCCCAAGCAATACCGTGATACCACCATAATGAAACCTAATCTCCTATGGGGCTCTAAAATCACTTAGCCCAACCCATTACTCTCATCACAAGCCACCTAATCACTATAGAGCTCTCTAAGCCCTCATTCAACCATCATACTAATCCTGGCACTCTCTTACACTACCCCACACAACAAAAGGAATACCCACTCCTTCTTTGCTCAATAGTCCCTTAGAGGGCCCTTCCCTTATAGTGCTCTTTAATGTGTGCAAAAAGAGACAATTTTATTGTATTCCTTTTGGTAATTACTTGGGATAGAAAATAATTGTCCTCTAGTAGTCACTGAGAAGCAATAACAAGATTGCAAGTCTAAAGGTATTGATTTGACTATTTTGGAAATTCCAAGCATGGTATCTCTCTCCAACCATCCCATTTTCTTTCACCCTTTCAATAGCAAGCTTCCCCAATTTCTATGGGCTCTTTCCAACCATAAGCACATGGGAAACCTTTTACATAACAATAATGACAACCATAAAAACCAAGGAGAAACATCCCCATGACATAGAAGCTTGTCTCCTCTCCATGCCCACAAATTATTTCCTAATAAAATGATGATAGAATGATCATATAATGCATGGAAAAGACAATGGGGGACCCTTTATTGCATGTGACTCCTCCATCTTCCCAAGGATAGGACATATATGACATTTGTACTTTGTGCACACCTACAAGTCAAAGATTGATGAGATGGATTGTACAAAAGTATGGTGAAGAAAGGGTAGTATTTCCAAAGGACAATGACAAGGTCAAATTAGTGAACAACCCCTTTTCCTCTTCCCCTCTTATCGTATAACAGTCCCCTTGTTTCTCCCTCAAAAAACCATTTTGGTGGACATTATGTTATTATAACAGTACATTGATGTGAACTGTCGGAAATGGAGACAACCCCCACCATCGATCTAAGTCAAACAGGTCATTCGGACCTCAGATTGTTGGAGAGTTTTGATGTTAGAAGAAGATAGAGGGTCTAGTATCCAGTGCCCATTGACTATGTGTCATGATTCCAGTGAATGATGAATGGTGGCACGCGATAGGTCCATGCGTGCAAGGTGCCAGTGCATACCGGATCGATCATCGAGGAATGAGGTTAAATCGACCCTCCTAGTGGGCCGATGGTTCGATGAACCGACATTATGGTGAACGATGTCACTTAACCAATGCACGATGGACAAGTGGCACCATATGATGGAACGATGTACCCTAGGCCCCAACTCACGTCATACTGAGACTTTCAAGGGTTATGTAATATGAGAAGGGTCACGATTTCGGGACCCGATAAGGTGAGGTTCGAGTGGATGAGGTGGAAAGTGCCACGGAAAATCCCATATCAGTTGCCACGTCCTCACAGGGACATCATGTCATGACATACCAGTTCCAGGTCATATGTATATGGGTAACGTAGAGCCATTGTATCTTTTATGTTCTTTTATTGAAAATCTATTTTGTAGTACAATATTGTACAAGGTTAAAATCTACATTTAGTATCAGAGCTAGGTTGGGTTGAGGGGGATGCCTTTGTGGTCAGGGGTTTGTCTCGGGACTGTGATAAGCCTTGTTACAGTGGGAGATTTGTGGTATTGATTTTTCAGGTGAAAAGAAATTGCGAGAAGTTCAAAAATGGAGATCGAGAAGTTTAATGGGAAAAGTTTTGAGTTGTGGAAGCTCAAGATGGAAGATATGTTGGTGGAAAAGGATCAGTGGATTGCGACGGATCTAGGTATTGCACCTATAGTAACTTCAGCAAATGACTGGAAAATATTGTATCAGAAGGTGAAGAGCACAATCCGACCATGTCTCTCATATTCAGTATTAGTGAATGTGTTAGAGGAAGCTACAACCAAATATTTATGGAATAAGTTGGGGAAGTTGTATCAGTCTAAGTCCCTAGTAAATAAAATTTTCTTGAGAAAGAAGTTGTATAACCTGAGGATGAGAGATGGAGACTTAGTGGTAGAGCATTTTAACACCTTCAATACCGTGGTAAGTCAGTTAGTATACGTTGATATTAAAATTTCAGATGAAGATAAGTGTATCAGTTTACTATGCTCTTTACCAGACTCGTGAGATAGTCTGGTTGTGGCCATATGTAGTAATACAACTTCCTTGAAGTTTGATGAAATGGTCTCATTCTTGTTGGCATAGGAGATGAAATAGAAGAACATGGAAGGCAAAGAACAGATGCACTATTTGCAAGAGGACGCTCCCATGAATGGAATAGATATAAGTCCTCAAGTGGGAGATAGAAGTCTAAGGGTAGATCTAAATCTCTCAGAAATTTTGTAAAGGTATTCTAGAGATGTGGAAAAGGAGGGAACTACAAGAAGTAGTGTAGATCCAAAATTGAGAAAAAGAAGGGATCTGAAGAAGATCCTTCTACAGAAGAAAAGATTTCCAAGGAAGAAGGAGGGGATGTGTACTTGGCTTCTTCAAGCACACATGTAGATCATGAGGCATGGTTGGTTGAATCAGGTGAATCCTTTCATATGACTCCCCATAGGGAGTGGTTCTATGAATATGAAAGGTATGATGGAGGTAATGTTTTCCTAGGTGATGACTCGATAACCATAATCATAGGATGAGGAAAAGTCCAGTTGAGGCTCACAGATGGAAGCATTAGAACACTACCCAGTGTTCTACACATCTTATGTTTGGGCATAAATTTTATTTTTGTAAGAAAAATGGACAATGCAGGGGTAAAAACAATATTTGAAAAGGAAACCTGCAGGATGGTTCGAGGAGCAATGGTGTTGCTGAAGGGAGTTTTGTTTGGAAATTTGTATAAGCTGGAAGGAAGCACTATTAGTGATGGGTGTAATAGTTCCATTGTTTCTGATATTGCAGTTGAAGAAGAAAGAACTACTACAGTCTCTGGAGAAAAGGTTATGCTATGGCATCAAAGACTGGGGCATATCAGAGAGAAGGGTTTTCGATTACTACATAGTAAAGGTATGGTTGAAGGTGTTAGCACTCTGTAAATTTTGTCCGGCTGATCGACAAACAAAAGAGGTAAGTGTTTCAACCAACTTTAGTTTGGATTCTGACCCTTCCAACCAGAGAAGGCTCTCTCGAGCATACAATCATTTTGGATACTCAATTGTTTTTGGCAATGTGTGTACATAGGTCAGATTCTGCCATAATGTAAAATTTAAAAGTGGTCGAATGAAATGGAAAAGCAGGGCCATTTGGGCAATGGGGTCAATTCCTGAAAACATATGAAAAGTTATAAGCTACGTATTCCCAGAGGGAACATAGGCAAAATAGGTATGATGTTAAGCCAAATAGGTAATATGAGATGGTGGAGGAAAAGAAAGGAAAGATTACTATCAACAAGATGCATCTAATGAAGGGAGAATATTTTGGTATAGAATTAGAAGAAGAAATATAAAGGTTGGCTACTGAAATCAGATCACCAATCATGAGTGAATTCTAAATTGAGAACCAATAAACATATAACAAGTATAATCAATATGAGAAAGAGCACCAACAAGGTGAATTCTTTCTCTTTCTTAAATATTATCTATAACAGAAAAACACATTTATGAATATGAAATACAAGAACACATACTGAACATCAACATCGTGATGAATATCGACCATCTAAAGACTAAGAAGACCTTATCTTCTTATATTAACGTTCATAAGAAATTACAAAGCTATCCTGCTACAAGGGTAGGTCCCTCTCTGACAAGTCCAACCATTCATTTATCTTTGTAATAGTATATATAGATAAATTACATATGAGGCCCAAAACGGATCATCTTCCCCAAGATTCCAAAAATAACTATTAGTTACAAAGGGAGTAATGTACTAAACCTGAGCTCCTACTTTCTAGGGAGCGTTATAAACCAAAAATGACATATTCACGATTTTTACCCTGAATGCCACTTGTCTACATCATCACAAAATTTCCTGAAATATACTTAATTTAGCTTGAAATCTATTTCAGGTTAGCAATCTCTTCCTTTAAGGTGTGAAGCTAATCAGGCTAGTTTTCTCCAATACCTTCAACCACTTCATCTTTAGCCTCCTTCCTCCGTCGCTTGCTTCTTTTACTCTCTCTAGCTTGCATGTAGGATCCATCTGCATATCCATTAATGATTAAATACTTCATGATAGGATTCAATTTTATCTCTTCACTTGCTCCTGGTTCATCTGCAGACTTTGTGTGAAATTTTGATGCCAATATTCATACACCAAGATTTTATTTCTTCTCCATTGATAATTTTGTCAGATCATTTGAATATCCTGGTTTGATGAAGACTGTTGGATCTATCTTCTCCATTTCCTCCAGTTTTCTAGGAAGCACGAGCTTATCTCTCTTAGCTGTACAAGAATTAGACGAACGATTCAATTTGTGGTTACCTCGTTAAGGAATAAAACGTTAATCACCAAAAAATAGAGTAATGTCACCCATGTTTTGAATGAGAGTCATCATTGAGTGCTAATCATGGGCTACTGACGAAAGTCCTTGCAGGGATAACGCCTTATCACATTCGGCCATTGATTTCAAATGATGAGCCTTCGAATTAGTTTGTTGGTGGTGCTCACCTGGTATCTCACAGATGAATGGAGCCTACATAAGTGTATTCAAGATGATTTGACTGGCCGTCTATTTTCCTTTCCACATGCAACCCTTGGATTTTACACATTTAATGATATTTGACACGTGACATCGGGATGGGATTGAGTGTTTTCGAGCTCACCCACTTTACCCCCTGATATGCATCTGGAGGCACAACGTGGCCTCTAGAAGATACCATGGCATTCTTATCGGCCCACTTTCAAAAGATTAACCTCCATGCTAGTTCTTGGCCTGATATGTGCCCTGACCATTGATCTATGGCACCCTCAATCTATGAACCGCTGGGTCCTATCAACTTCACTTTTTCGTTAGATTTAGCCCTGTCCACTACCTATGGCCCTATCCTCCAGTTTATCTCACTTCTACACTGATTTAGCCTCTTGCTAAGTCTCGAGATTTGGATTACATATAAAAATTGTTACAGTGATAACATGGGCTCCAACTGGGGATGTTATCCTCCCTGCAAGGTAGAAAAGGACAATAGACCTTGTGCCTTATCCATTGGAGCTTCTCTCACAACAGGTGTGTGATATACCTTGACTTGTCACCAATATCTTTTGAAAACCAAAGTCTGCACAACGCCGTCACTTGGAGGCTGAATGCTGGACATACTACTAATCATATGATTGAACAATTTATTTAGAGACCTAAAATTAAACATGCTCGATCCAAAAGCTTATTGGCACCTACCTACCCTAATTGCTGAAATGAACTGCCAATCAAGTGAAATCAAAATTCCAATGCATCCATGCCATCATTTTATCCACTGCTTGTTTACTTTGCATATGCTTGTTCCAAAGCTTGCTCACCGATAACTCATTCGCGAAGTTATACACGAATTCAAATCTTAGAATTTCAAAATTATTAGGACTGTTCACTATTTCTAGAAAAAACTGCAAATGGATCTTCCAACACATGCATAAAACAACAATCATGTTTCATTTCTTCCATTGCATTCTTGTTTTCAGGTGATTTACCTCGTTGATTTCCACTAAGTGGCTGAAAAATCTGCTGAGACTGCTATAAATAACAATCTTCTGAATTGAAAGATAGTGATGGCTAAAATGAAACCCCTGGTAGAAAGAAATCTATATTTAATACTGACGTTGATTTGTCATTATATTCATTTCTAAGCTTACAACCCATCATAAGTTGTAATTTTTTATTGTTAAAATTCTCCATATAGCATGCCACAGGGTCATAAAACACATGTGAGAACACTTCTTTTTGATGCACCAAAAAATAAGGATGAGCTTCCTTCACAAGTTTTTTTTGTTCTCTCTCTACTTCTTCAGTCCCGAGAACATTTTTAGAACCATAATATTCAATGGGATTAAATAAAACAATTGCTTCTTTATGGTATTTCTGCATTTCTGATTTAAAAGTGACATACATTGTTTTGTTTCTTTTCGGAAACTCTATGTCATTTGTTAGTGCGCTACTTGAATTTTCCATAGAAGCATTTTTAGCACTCTCATCCATGTCTAAACCCATTGGAATTATGACAATCACACCATTCATAGGGGAAGAAAGACAACTTTGAAACACTTTGTCTTGCTAGAAATCTTGTTGAATATATTCATCAATTTCTGGAGAAGGCAAATGACTTTGAACAACAATTCTTTTATCAACTTTCTCTATTTCCTAATGATTTATTTTTAACCATTCAAAGGAAGAAAAAAATAATGGGAGAGAGTTTTCATTTGCAAGTCCATTGCTTTCTTCAAATTCAACATCATGACTGGAGGGTTTCCGATCTGAAACATTATAAACATTTTGCTTTAGCAATTTGAAAGAAGAAAAGCACAATGGAAAGGTTCTTCCACCTGATTCAAAATCTACTTCATTCTCTTTACTACTGTCATATGCATGTTTATCAATTCTTTTAGATTGTTGAACACACTTATTTTCAGACTCCTCTTTGACCANATTCAACATCATGACTGGAGGGTTTCCGATCTGAAACATTATAAACATTTTGCTTTAGCAATTTGAAAGAAGCAAAGCACAATGGAAAGGTTCTTCCACCTGATTCAAAATCTACTTCATTCTCTTTACTACTGTCATATGCATGTTTATCAATTCTTTTAGATTGTTGAACACACTTATTTTCAGACTCCTCTTTGACCAATGACTGCAATTTCTTGTCAATTTGTTTTAGTGAATCACCGTGATTTGGCATCAGCACACATTCCTTTGTTTTAATGATTATATTAGCATTTTCTTTCAACAATTCAAATAAAGAAAAGCATAAAGGAAAATAATTTCCTTCAGCTGTTTCAATACCTTCTTCTTTGTAACTGTGACATGTAGGCTGATGGATCTTACTACACTGTTGAAAAGGAAAATTTTCAAGGAGAGGATATGTAGTTGGTTGTTCTACAGAGCCAACATAATAATCATCATCATATTCATCATATATAGGCAAATCGACAACATCCGCAATGTCATCTAGCAAGGAAAAACTTGGAGTATCAACCTATTTCTCAACAAGCTGATTTGCAAACTCGTCTTCTTGACTATCTACAAATTAATATGTGAAACAATCAAATTCATGCTTATCATGGGGTGGATTAGAAGCTACATAAGTTCCCTCTCTTTCAATAGGTGGGATACAATCTTTTGAAAAATCATTAGCATTTAAAATTTCAAGAGGACCTATGGTGTTATCAATTTTATGCTCAAGATTCTAGTCAATTGTTTTCTATTCATATTCATTTTCATGTCATGGAGCATCCAAACCCTCATTTTGAATCTGTTCACACGCCAAAATATTGTTTTGAATCTCCTGAGCATCATTAAACATTTTCTGTAAGGTTTTAGGTCTTCTCTCCATTAAGAGGAAATACAAATCTGGGTGAAGAGTAGTGGCATACTAGAGCATGGAAACAACTTCAGTGGGTTGAATTTCTTTGGGCAGATCATAATAAATATTGGAAAACCTTCTATTGAATGTGGAAATAGTCTCATTTCTTTTCCCTTTCAAGGCATAGAATTATGTAAGCTGTAGGTCCAGATATTTTTTCTTGCCCCAAAACTTCGAAAAAACACTCTTCTATTCTTCCCATGAGCTAATTGTCTTTGGCTGCAAATTTTTAAACCATTATTTGATATCTCCTTTCGAGGATTGAGAGAAAGCCCCCATACAAACATCATCATGGTAAATCTCAAACAAATCTATAAAATGGTCAAACTCTTGGATGTGTTTTTTAGCTGTGATGGCACCAAGTTCCCCATCAAACACAGGTAGGTACTCATAGTGCTTTGGAGGAAAATCATGAAGGATGTGAGGCAATTTTAAGGGTCTGTATCTGTGTTGGTTTTTGGAGAATGTAGGATCAAGTACAAGAGGTGAAATATCAACCTTGTCTTCATGAGGCTCATCAACTTGGTCATGGTTATCACATGGCTTGGATGAGAGATTTTGATTAAAATCAGTGATAAACTGAGGAGATATCTGTATAAATTTAAGAGGAGGATATACAATTTCAAGATTATCATGATCATCATTTGAATGTAGTAGTTAAAGAAAAATTTGTTTAGCATGTTCAGGAAAGGACACAAGATAATTAATAACAAGAAATATTATATCTTGGAAAAAACTCAACTTCAGGTACTTGTCTCCTCCCATGATATCCTTTCATACCTTTGTCAAGGGGTCTCATCATCCAATGAAATCTTTGAATCACATTTGAAGCTTGAGTGGAGTTGCCAATAAAATCTTTAGGCTACTGCATCTTTGGGCAGTGGAGTTATCGTAGAAAAATTGAACTCTAGATTCTTTAAAATGGAGTCGTCAGGTGAATGATATACAACCTTTATGTGTCTGAATACTCTTCACCATTAATACTCAGATATAAACTTTGTCATTTCTCCCCGGGAATATTTCTCCTTTGGTCCCCGACAATGAAACCAGAATGTTAACACTTTGTAAATTTTGTCTGGTTGATAGACAAACGACATAGGTAACTGTTTCAACCAACTTTAGGTTGGATTCTGAACCTTCCAACCAAAGAGGGCTCCCTCGGGCATACAATCATTTGGGATACTCAAAAAAAATTGGCAATGCATGTACAGAGGTCAGATTTTTCCATAATGTAAAATTTAAAAGTGGTGGGACGAAACAGAAAATCAGGGCCATTTGGACAATGGGGTCAATTCCTAAAAATGTATGAAAAGTTATAAGCTACGTATTCCCAGAGGGAACAAAAGAAAAATAGGTATGATGTTAAGCCAAATAGGTAATATGAGATGGTGGAGGAAAAGAAAGAAAAAATTACTATCAACAAGAGGCGTCTAATGAAGGGAGAATCTCTTGGTATAGCATTAGAATAAGAAACATAAAGGATGGCTACTAAAATCAGAGCACCAATCACGAGTGAATTCTGAATAGAGAACCAATAAACATATAACAAGTATAATCAATATGAGAAAGAGCACCAATAGGGTGAATTCTTTCTCTTTCTTAAATATTATCTATAGCAAAAAAAACACATTTATGAATATGACATATAAGAACACATATTGAACATCAACACCGTGATGAATCTCGACTATTTAAGAAGACCTTTTCTGCTTATATTAAAGTTCATAAGAAATTACAAATCTATCCTGCTACAAGGGCAGGCCCCTCTCCGGTAATTCCAACCATTCATTTATCTTCGTAATAGTATATATAGATAAATTACATATGAGGCACAAAACGGATCATCTTCCCCAAGATTCCAAAAATAGCTATAAGTTACAAAGGGAGTAACATACTAAAACCGAGCTCCTACTTTCTAGGGAGCGTTATAAACCAAAACTGACATATTCATGATTTTTACCCTGAATTCCACTTGTCTACATCATCACAAATTTCCTAAAATATACTTAATTTAGCTTGAAATCTATTTCAGGTTAGCAATCTCTTCCTTTAAGGTGTCAAGCCAATCAGGCTGGATTTCTTCAATACCTTCAACCACTTTAGCTTTAACCTACTTCCTCCATCGCTTGCTTATTTTAATCTCGCCATCTTGCATGTAGGATCCGTCTGCATATCCATAAATTATTAAATCCTTCATGATAGGATTCAATCTGATCTCTTCACCTGATCCTGGTTCATCTGTGGAATTTGTGTGAAATTTTGATACCAATATTCGTACAACAAGCTTTTCTTTATTCTCCATTGATAATTTTTTCAGATCATTTGAATATCCCGGTTTGATGAAGGATGCTGGATATGTCTTCTCCATTTCCTCTGGTTTTCCATGAAGCACAAGCTTATCTCCCTTAGCTGTACAAGAATTAGATGAACGATTCAATTTGTGGTTACCCCATTCAGGAATAAAACGTTAATTGCCAAAAACAGAGCAATGTCACCCATGTTTTGAATGAGAGTCATCGTTGAGTGCTAATCATGGGATACTGATGAAAGTCCTTGAAGGGATAATGGATTATCACTTTTGTCCATTGATTTCAAATGATGATCCTTTGAATCAGTTTGTTGGCGATACTCACCTGGTATCTCACTGACGAATGGTGCCTACACAAGTGTCTTCGAGATGATTTGACTAGCCGTCGATTTTTCTTTCCACATGCGACCCTTGGATTTGAGACATTTAGTGATATCTGATACATGACAAGGAGATGGGATTGAGTGGTTTTGAGATCACCCGCTTTCCCCCCCGATATGCATCCGGAGGTGCCACGTGGCCTCAAGACGATACCATGGTATTCTTATCGGCCCTCTTTCAAAATATTAACCTTCGCACTAGTTCTTGGCCTAATATTCTCCCTGACCGTTGATCTATGGAGCCCTCAATCTACAACCTGATGGGTATTATCAACTTCAATTTTCTGCCAGATTTATCCCTACCCACTAGCTTTGGCCCTATCCTCTAGTTTATCATACTTCTACACTGGTTTAGCCTCTTGCTAAGTCCCGAGACTTGGATTACATATAAAAAAATTTATAGTGATAACAGAAGGTATGTCTAAATGCTCTCTGTATTTTTATTTCTATGAACATTGTGTATATGGGAAGCATAATCGGGTAAGATTCCCCTCTAGTGCAACGAGGGCAGAAATAATTTTACAGCTAGTTCATAGTGAGATGTTTGGACCTGTGTCGATTCCATCATTGGGAAAATATGTGTACTATGTTTCATTTATAGATGAATTCTCGAGGAATACTTGAATATATTTCCTTAGGAAGAAGTATGAAGTATTTGACAGTTTTAAAGAGTTTAAGTCTCTTGTTGAGAATCAAATAGAGAAAAGAATTAAGGTGTTGAGGAAAGATAATAGTGGAGAGTTCTGTGCGAATGGATTTGACTATTTTTGTAAGAAGTGTGGTATAGAAAGGTAGAATAATACTCCATATACACCTCAGAAGAATGGAGTTGCAGAAAGGATGAACAAGACACTGTTGGAAAAAGAAAGGTTCATGCTCAGTGGTGTCAGGTTAGGGCAAGAATTATGGGCAGAGGCAGTGGGTACTGAATGCTACCTAGCCAACAGATCATGCTCATCTGTGTTGGATAAAAAGACTCCATAAGAGGTATGGACTGGTAAAAAACCTTCTCTCACACATCTCAAGGTATTTGGCTATGAATCCTATGTTCATGTTCCAAAGGAAAACATGAGTAAACTAGATAAGAAGGCAGAAAAGTGTATCTTTATTAGGTATAAATATGGTATCATAGGTTATAATCTTTGGAACCCAGGAACTAAGAAGGTTGTGTATAAATGAGATGGGGTATTTAGATAAATGAAGGATGTTGTTAAACAAGAAGTCCTACCAAGTAAGGAAGAACCAGAGAAAATAGAGTTTGATTTAAAGGATGATGAATCACACTCTACAAAAGAACAAGAATAATAAGAAGAAGATCCTCATACTCTAGTATTGAGGAGATCAGTTCGAGAAAGAACGCTACCAGAAAGGTATACTCCGTCTGATTTATGTTCAAATTTTTCTTTGTCTATTACTGATGATGATCCTAGAACTATCAAGGAGGTGATGGATTCAGAGGATGGATTCCATGATGAAGAAATGGAATCCTTGGATAAGAATGAGGCTTGGAATCTAGTGTATTTTTTGACTGGAAGAAATCCCATTGGCAACAAATGGGTATTTAAATAGAAGCTGAATGCAGAAGGAAAAGTGGAGAAATACAAAGCTTGATTAGTAGAAAAGGGTTATTCCCAGGTTGAGGGAATTGATTTTGGTGAGATTTTTTCTCCTATTTCCATGCTAAGTTCTATAAGATTTATGTTATCTATTGTTGCTGCATTTGATTTTGAAGTAGAACATATGAATGTGAAGACAACATTCCTACATGGGGATATAAAAGAATAAATCTATATGAAGTAACCATAAGGCTTTGCTGTGAAAGGAAAGAAGGAGCTGGTATGCAAGCTAAAAAAGTCCCTATATGGTTTAAAACAATCACCAAGGATGTGGTATCAAAAATTTGATACTTATATGTTGGGACTTGGATTCACAAGAAGAAAAGAGGATCACTGTACTATGTATTTTAAAGTAATTGGTGATCATTTGATTTATTTGGTCTTGTATGTGGATGACATGTTGTTGATAGGAAACAACAAGAAGATTATCCAGGATGTGAAAACTCAGTTGTCCTCTAAATTTGACATGAAGGATCTCAGTGCTTCAAATTTCATTTTGGGCATGGAAATTAAAAGAGACCGGAAAAGAGGAAACTCTGGTTAAATTAGAGAAAATATGTCGAGAAAATATCGCAGAGCTTTAATTTGTAGGAATGTAAACCGATCAAGTTCCATTATGAAGTGCGACCATTTACAATGGAAGATATTGATGAAGAAGAGATGTCGATTGAGGAATATAAGCAATCAGAGGGATATGGAGTAGGCACATATGTGGCTGCAAAATCCACATAAGTTGCAGGTCTATTGTCCAGGGTTCAAAAGGAAGAAAATATAATAGAAATAAAAAATGAAACTTTAGTATTGCAAATGTCATTGTGACTGGAACAAAAAGAATCAGGGAAGATTCTTATAAAGTCATGTATTCCTTACAAAATGGAGGAAATTTTTCAGGGTCTCGTAATTGTTTGTGATGAAGAAGAAGATTAATCCTTTGGAGAAGCTGGTGTGGTTATGGAAAATGTGGATTTGGGAAAACCAATTAGCAAATTTAACCATAAAATGAAGAAACCCTCTATTGTAAGTAAGATACCCTTATACAATAATTCACATTATCAACATTCCTATTAGAAGATGAAGCAAGTTAATATTAAATTTCTCAGAAGAAATCACAAATTGATGGTAGAATTGGGGCAGGTAAAGGAGAAATTGAAGCTATATGAGTGTCGTGAGGGTTTAAACCTGTTCTTCCAGGAAGTTGAAAAAGTAGATCCTTTGTTTTTATTAGCTTCACTTGATGACAACGAATCGAAATAAAATAGGCTACAGGAAGCAAGAGAAGCAAATAAAATGGGAAAATAAATTATGGAAAAGGGACATCAAGATAAGAAAATGACTTTTGCATCTGAAGATAGTGTTGAATTGAAAGAAAAAGTGGCAAGAAAAGGTAGAGGTACTTAAAAAAAATGGACAAATTGATGGAAAAATAAGAAGTAGTAGAACCCTTATAGAGAGATCACACAATGAGGTTTCGACACGACCAATTGGAAATATCAAGGTTACAAAAGGTGATAGAGTCATTGAAGTTTGATAAAAAGTATTTGTGCCATCTAGGGCATGCCATGAGGGAATACTCTGTTCCTTCACCATTTTACTCTATTTTTCTCAAGATTCAAATGGCTTCATTACATGCCTGTTGGCCCTTGACCAAGTTTTGGGAGATTATTGGTCATGTTGACCTATTTTGGGACTTCGACAGCCTGTTGAAGTAGGAGAACAAGATGAAGTGGAGATCACGGAAGATCGGCCCCTTTTTGTGTTGAAATTACTAAGGCAACTGAGAGGGCAGGGGGGGGGTGAATCAGTTGTTACTGTGCTTAAACAATATTAAGTCCATTAAGCCATTTTTAATCTTTCATCAAGTGACCATCAATATTATACATAATATGAACAACATAAATAATGAGCATCAATCACACATAAGATATATACAAAGACAGATTTTCGCGAGGAAACCCATAAAGGGAGAAAACCTCTTCTTCTTTGAAATCATAGGCAGTCTTTTAAGTTTTGTACATCATCTATGTTTGAGAACAAACTCAAAGTGAGGCTAATACCTTTTCTTTACAAGCTCCAACTTGTTGAGAGCACCAACTCTCTGGTTTCTCTAGCACCAACTAGAAGGAAGCACCAACTCCCTGAGTGTTCCAGCACTGACTGGATGGAAGCACCTACTTCCACTTATACAAGCACCAACTTGTTTGAGAGCACCAACTCTCTGGTTTCTCTAGCACCCAATAGAAGGAAGCACCAAA
>JASDQU010100733.1:407465-426400 GCA_032191745.1 Picea mariana | reverse complement strand
TATAAATAAATGATTGAATAACCAACAACACAGATAAATCGATTCTTACCAGTTCTTCTCTGTTCTGTAAATCTAGTCTGCTTCTAACTGTTCTGCAATTCTTCTCTTCCTCTGTCTGTTCTGCAATTCTGCTTTGCTTCCAGCTGTTCTTCAATTCTACTCTTTCTTATGTATATTTCTCATATGTTACTCATCTCTGAGTTTTATCTCACACTGCGCATATTGTCGGTCTCACACTGTGCATACTGTAATTTTCCCTTTCTTACAGTTCAACTCATTTTTCATTCAGAACAACCAACCATACACAGTCACTGCATGTTTCTTTTATATTCTACAACCCCTTCGGTTACCCCTCAAATACCTAGAACAACGCTTCAACAATTGAAACGCCAACTGTCCAAGAAACATGATTCGGTTCTACTAACTGAATCGTAACTGAACAATTAATCATGAAGAGCAACAATAGCCCTTTGATCAAATTTCCAAGTATCCAACACCATTGGATTACAAGCATAGGGTCTCGTGTTGATTTCACCATTTCACATTTCGACATTTCGGCATTTCGGCATTCCTATGAAGAAGTGTCTCGACACTCCAAGTCGCAATCCCCAAAATGGAGCTAGATCAACGGTCCACAAAAATTCATAATCTGATCCCTTCTTTTCTTAATCGAACGACTGACAGGATTTCAACATTTTTCCCTTCGAGTCATCATGACTCCAACATTATAAAATTCATGATCACAAAATCTCTGAAGTGATCGGATGGCTCACATAACCCACTGAGATGGACGATTGATGGGATTTCAGAGTTTTGCCTTTTGGGTTTTCGAGACTCACAATAGTCCCTTTCGACATTTCGCAATTTCATCAGTCTTGTCGTGAATGTCCTTGACACCTCCAACTCCTAGTATCCGAAACTCTGAAATGGAGATTAAGTCGTGGTTTCACATTTCACGATTTCATCATTCTTGTCGTGAGTGTCCTTGACACCTCCAACTCCCGGTATCCGAAACTCCGAAATGGAGATTAAGTCATGGTTTCACATTTCGCAATTTTCTACTGTGAGTTGCTTCCTTGACTCCTCCAACTCCCGGTATCTGAAACTCTGAAATGGAGTTTAGGCTTCTGATCTTGCCATGCGATCATCGTTTCGCTATTGGTCTTGCCACTTTCTCTTGTTCGTCATCGTCAGGTTGAGCTTGCCATCAATGACAAACAAATACTTTGCCTTCTGTCTGCCCGTAATAAATATGCCAGTAGTCTCCCCCTTTGGCATTGATGGAAACCTTGAAGACACTACTCATAGCATCCTTACCATTACACTTTCTCCCCCTTTGACATCAATGTCAAAGAAGTAACATGCTCCCCCTGAGCTGTTGCAGCACATACTCCCCTTGTCAACTATGAGCAACTTATAAATACAACAGATATTCAATAATCACTGCCCCTGATCAGGTGAATAGATTAGACGAAAGAAGTTATAACCCCCAACTTTTGACAAAGATATACAAAAGGGGTCACTGCTAACAGTTTAGTAAAGATATCAGCTATTTGTTCTGTGGAAGGAATATAATTCAGCTGAACAATTCTGTTTGTAACTTGTTCTCTGAGAAAATGGTATTTTATTGGTATGTGCTTAGATTTTGAATGAAGTACAGGATTCTTAGAGAGACTGATGGCACTGGTGTTATCACAGTGAAGTGGAATGGGATCAATGTAAGTTACCTTCAAATCTGCAAGAGTTTGTATCATCCATAAAATCTGAGTGCAGCAAGTAGAAGAAACAATGTACTCTGCTTCTGTAGTTGATAAGGAAATAGATCCCTGCTTCTTACTAATCCATGCTACCAACGAGTCACCCAGGAAGAAGGCACCTCCACTATTTCTCTTTCTCTCATCCACACAATTTGCCCAATTTGCATCTGAATAGGAAGTTAACTGAAAATTCTAATTTCTGGGATACCACAGACCATAAGTCATTGTTCCCTTCAAGTATTTGAATATCCTTGTGACAGCTACCAAGTGACTTTGTTTAGGAGCTGACTGATAACGACCTACCATTCCAACAACTTGCATTATATCAGGACGGGATGCTGTGATGTACAGAAGACTGCCTATCATTGATCGGTATGTCCTTTGATCAACATCGAGTGACATATCATCTTTACTGAGCTTGCAACCAATCACCATAGGTGTACTAACAGGAGAGGAATCCTCCATCTGAAATTTCTTCAACATCTCTTTCAAATATTTTTCTTGAGAGATAAATATTTCTGCAGAACTCTGATTTACTTATAAACCAAGAAAATATGACAGTTCTCCTATCATGGACATCTCAAACTATGTTTGCATAGAGTTAGAAAACCACTGGACATATGATTCATTAGTACAACCAAAAATAATATCATCTACATAAACCAAAACAACTAGTAAATTATCACCTTCAGACTTAATGTAGAGATTGTTGTCAACAATACCTTTCTTGAACCCTTTGTCTTGTAAAAATTTGTCCAATCTATAATACCAAGCTCGTGGTGATTGTTTCAGTCCATATAAGGCCTTCTTCAACTTGCAAACATAATTAGGATTATCTTTCAATGAGAATCCTTCAGGTTGCTCCATATATACTTCTTCCTATAGATCTCCATTAAGAAAAGATGGCTTAGCATCCATCTGATACACTTTAAAGTTCTTATGACATGAATATGCAAGGAACATTCTGATGGCCTCCAATCTTGCCACTGGTGCAAAAGTTTCATCAAAGTTTTGACCTTCAACTTGTGCATACCCTTTACAGACCAATCTGGATTTATCTCTATCAACTTGTCCTTTTTCATTCATTTTATTCTTGAACACCCATTTGGAACCTATTACATTCTTATCTTCAGGTCTAGGGACAAGCTCCCAAGTATTGTTCTTCTCAATCTAATAAAGCTCTTCATTCATAGCTCTAATCCAATCATCATGCTCGCTGGCTTCATCAAAATTTTTAGGTTTAGTCATAGATAAAAAAGCAACATGAGATTGTTCTGAGTCTTTAATCAATTTCCTTCTTGTATGAAGTCCTTTATTTATATCTCGAATTATCTGATTTTCAAGATGATTCTTTCTAGCAGTTTTGAGAGGTGAGTTTGTTTATTTTTGCTGATTTATGTCAACCTGAGTATTTGTATCTAAGCCAGAGTCTTCTCCTTCTGATTCTTGGACTTGTTCATCTTCATCTTCAACTGTGTCCTCTGTAGCAGACTCAATATTGCTCACCTCTCTTACTGGGATTCCTTCATCAAACTTTTCTTGTCATAACTGGATGACTCCCCTTGTTACTTGTCTCTCTCTGCTTCTTATTGTTCTCCTCCTTTGTTTCTAAAAGGTTAGCTTTCCCTGACAAGGTCTTTCCTCTTGTTATCTCTACAGAATGTCATGTATATAATTTTGTACATCAGAATGTTGTTGCTACAAATGTCGTTGTCCTTCTTGAACACTGCGCAATTGTATCTTGTACTTCTTAAATAACCCTTGGATCTCTCCATTGATTCTCATCGATCTTTATTATTGCAATTTCATTTTTCTTCCATGATCCCTACAATCCAAGGATTTTATGACCATATTAAATCACAAGAAAAAACCGCTACAACCACTCTCATACCTACTTTTCTTTCTCACAATTGAAGGACCTGTATCAGGTTTCTTAGAAGTAATGATTTTTTCCTTGTTGTATCCAACACCAAATTTGTCAGTTGGTGATCTCTGACTATCCAAGAGCTTATCTAGGGTCGTGGAGTTGTTCAAGAACTTGCTTTGGGTGTTTGATTTCTCATCCTTCAAAACTTCGGCTTGCATCTTATGACATGATTCTTCTTCTACTTCTTCCATGGGATAAATTCTAACTAAACATTATTTTATTGTATATGAATCTTCTTCTTTACTTGCAGTAGAGGATTCAACATCAACATTATTGTTTGTCCTTATGCTTTTAGCCACCACTTGTCCCAAGTTTACAAACTTTATCTTACAGTCTTTGGAAAGGACCACCTCTTTACATCCTCTGTCACACATTTGACTTACATTGAGCAAATTATGTTTCATCCCATCTATAGGAAGATCATCCTGAGAATCTCCTTTTCCATTACTTAAACTCACTATCCCTTTATCCTTGTTTTTACCTGATTCATCATTTTCAAGGATCACTTTTCCTATTTTGATTTTTCTTATAAGCAGAAGCCTATCCTTTTCTCTAGTCATGTGCTTGGAACATCTACTATCTATATTCCAGGAGTTCTTTTGTCTTTGAGCCGGCAACACTAATCCACACTTATCACTTTCTTTCTTCTTCCAAACCTTGACATTTTCAGTAGAGGAATTCAAATCTGGTTCATAGTTCATTAAGTGACAAGCAACAACTTTATGTCCATAGTTATGACATATGTAACATTCTGGTTCGTTGTTTAAAGAGTCATAACGATTGTTATGCTTAACCTGTGTCCTTTTCCCAACCATCAAGTGATTTGCAATCTGTGTGGAGGTTTTTTACTTGGGTGTCTCATTCGTTGTTGTGGAAGATATCTATACCTTGAATGTCTTGCTTGCTCATATCTAAATTTAAAAAAATAGTTTACAACTTTGTGACCAAAGTTAGAACATAAAAAACAATATCCATAGAAAAATCCTTGGTACCTGGAAAATGGTTGTCTTCTTTGAGCAGGTCGGTTTCTTCGATGCTGATGATTTCCTTGAGTGGGGAGTGCATTATTTCTTTCTTCTATAGATTCAGTCCTGGCACCTTTTTCTTTACTCCTCCTGGGCGGCTGATTGTCTTCCTTTGTTTCTGCAGGTTTGTTGTTGTCATTGGATGTAGATTTGACAAACTTGATGGGTTCTTTGTTTCTTGGCTGACCACTACTTGATCCCTCTTCATAACCCAACCCAGTTTTCATCTTTGGATTCCTTTGCTGATTCATAATGGTGGCTAATCCTTCTGAGGCTTTGATACTTGACATATTATGATGGTACAAGGCTTGAAACTTCT
Source organism: Picea mariana (assembly GCA_032191745.1). NCBI lineage: Eukaryota > Viridiplantae > Streptophyta > Pinopsida > Pinales > Pinaceae > Picea > Picea mariana. Next base: position 421,372 of record JASDQU010100733.1, on the reverse strand, counting down.
CCAACTCTTTCCTAGTCTTCACTATTTCTTATTCTAAGGCTTCACACCTTGCTTTATTCTCTGATAACTGTTGTTTCAGAATGTCCTCGATTTTCTTTGCTTCTTCTAATTCCACTTGTAGCAGGGCAAATTCTTCATCAGGCTATTTACTGTCTTTCTCGAACTGTATCAACAACTATTTTTGTTTTCTCTTCTTACATCTGAGTCTGTCAATTTCTTCCAAAGCACTGATTAATTCACCTTCCATATCTACCACAGCTTATTCATCATCCATTTCACCTCATGTGTGCTCATCATCAAGATATCCCATAGCCATAAGCATAAAATCATTCACTTTGTCTTCACATGATGAATCACTATCTATGTCTTCTGAGGAATTATCATTATTTGCACACAAACTTTTCTTTTTACTATATTTCTTGAATTTGTACTTCTTTTCATCATCAGAGTTCTGGTCCTTTTTCTGATGGGGACACTTAGATACAAAATGACCTATCTTACCACAGTTAAAACATTTGAAGGGAAGCTTGCCTTGATATTTTCCCGATCCTTTCTTTAACCTTCTCACAATTTTTTCCTCAATATCATCTAAATATGAATCAGTATTCTTGTCTGCTTTAAAAGATGCTTCTCTAGTAATGGATTTATCTTGTTGATTCTCATTTCATATGTAGTTAATGTTCCTAGGAGTTGATCAATGGACAGAGTTTTAAGATCATTTAGTTCTTCTATTGCAAAGACTTTTGGATTAAATTTATCAAGCAAAGATCTTAAAATCTTCTGAACTAAAATTGATTCTTCAATCTTCTCACCAAGACCCTTCATGGAATTCACAAGTTCTTCAATTCTTAAAAAATACTTGCTAACTGTTTCATCTTCATTCATCTTTAGTTGTTCAAACTTCAACCTAAATGTTTGAAGTTTGGCATCTTTTACTTTCTCATTTCCTTCATAGCTGCTAATAAGTTTATCCCACATTTATTTGGTAGTTTGAAGATGCATCACCTTTACAAAATCAGCTTCTGCAAATCCATTCAAGATAGCATTCATTCCCTTAGCATTAAAGCTAAATTCTAACTTATCATCCTTGGAAGCTAGCACAACAGGTTTTATGTATCTAGTCTCTACTACATCCCAAACATCAACACCTAAGGCCATTAGGTATGTTCTCATTTTAACCTTCCAAAAGGAAAAAAATGTTCCATCAAACAGAGGAGGCTTAGTGGTTGAAGTCCCTTCATGACTTGTCATGTTTAATCTTATAGATCTACCTTTAGATAAAAGGAACTGGCTCTGATACCAATTGTTGAAATTACTAAGGCAACTGAGAGGGGCGGGGTTGAATCAGTTGTTACTGTGCTTAAACAATATTAAGTCCATTAAGCCATTTTTAATATTTCATCAAGTGACCATCAATATTATACATAATATAAACAACATAAATAATGAGCATCAATCACACATAAGATATACACAGAGACAGATTTTCACGAGGAAACCCATAAAGGGAGAAAACCTTTTCTTCTTCGAAATGATAGGCAGTCTTTTAAGTTCTGTACATCATCTATGTTTGAGAACCAACTCAAAGTGAGGCTACTACCTCTGTTTTAAAAGCTCAAACTTGTTGAGAGCACCAACTCTCTGGTTTCTCTAGCATAGACTAGAAGGAAGCACCAACTCCCTGAGTGTTCCAGCACTGACTGGATGGAAGCACCTACTTCCACTTATACAAGAACCAACTTGTTTGAGAGCACCAACTCTCTGGTTTATCTAGCACCCACCAGAAGGAAGCACCAACTCCCTGAGTGTTCCAACATCGACTGGATGGAAGCACCTACTTCCACTTATACAAGCACCAACTTGCATATAGAAAAATCTATGTTTTCCCAAGCACCACCCTGCCACCCTGTTTTCTAGCCACAACTAGATGGAAGCTACAACTCCCAATATTCAAGCACCAACTCGAATATCAGAGGACCACAGTCCTCCCTAGCACCACCCTACCTCCCTGATTATAAATAAATGATTGAATAACCAACAATACAGATAAATCGATTCTTACCACTTCTTCTCTGTTCTGTAAATTTGGTCTGCTTCTAATTGTTCTGCAATTCTTCTCTTCCTCTATCTGTTCTGCAATTTTGCTTTGCTTTAAGTTGTTCTGCAATTCTGCTCTTGCTTTTGTCTATTTCTCATCTATTACTCATCTATGTTATTTATCTCACACTGCGCATACTGTCGGTCTCACACTGTGCATACTGTAATTTTCCCTTTCTTACAGTTCAACTCATTTTTCATTCAGAACAACCAACCACACACAGTCACTGCGTGTTTCTTTTATATTCTACAACCCCTTCGGTTACCCCTCAAATCCCTAGAACAATGCTTCAACAAATGAAACGCCAACCGTCCAAGAACCATTATTCAGTTCTTCTAACTGAATCGTAACTGAACAATTAATCATGAAGAGCAACAATAGCCCTTCGATCAGATTTCCAAGTATCCAACACTGTTGGATTACAAGCATAGGGTCTCGCGTTGATTTTTCCATTTCGCATTTCGACATTTCAACATTTCGACATTCCTGTGAAGAAGTGTCTCGACACTCCAAGTCACAATCCCCAAAATGGAGCCAGATCAACGGTTCACAAAACTTCATAATCTGATCCCTTCTTTTCTTAATCAAACGACTGATGAGATTTTGACATTTTTTCCTTCAAGTCATCGTGACTCCAACATTATAAAATTCATGATCACAAAATCTCCGAAGTGATCGAACAGTTCACATAACCCACTGAGATGGACGGTTGACGGGATTTCAGAGTTTTTCCTTTCGGGTTTTCAAGACTCACAATAGTCCCTTTCGGCATTTCGCGATTTCATCATTCTTGTCATGAGTGTCCTTGACACCTCCAACTCCTAGTATCCGAAACTCCGAAATGGAGATTAAGTCGTGGTTTCGCATTTCGTGATTTCATCATTCTTGTCGTGAGTGTCCTTGACACCTCCAACTCCTAGTATCCGAAACTCCGAAATGGAGATTAAGTCGTGGTTTCTCATTTCACGATTTTATGCTGTGAGTTTCTTCCTTGACTCCTCCAACTCCTGGTATCTGAAACTCCGAAATGGAGTTTATGCTTCTGATCTTGCCATGCGATCATCGTTGCGCTGCTGGTCTTGCCACTTTCTCTTGTTCGTCATCGTAGGGATGAGCTTGCCATCAATGACAAACAAATACTTTACCTTCTGTCTACCCATAATAAATATGCCAACATTTTGGGTCCTTTTTGGGATGTGGAAATATGTAATGGGAATGGGACATCAGCCCATGGGTTTACCCATGTTTAGGCCTATTTTGTATATATAAATAGATGCTTAGGCTAGATAGAAGAAGTGGGAGGGTGCATGTATGTGATGTGAATGTATGCTAAGTGCAAGTAGAGTCTGTAAGTGCTTTGTTCATGACTATAAGAGACTTGCAGAGCTAAGTGCAGGTCCTTGTAGCAGATTGTGGAAAGCTTGCTGCTGTAACACAAGGAAGAAGGATCTAGTGAGCTGCGTAGATCTTTTTTCTTGTGCGAAGAAAGGGTTTTGATGCTCTGTGCTTGTAAGCAATTGACTGAATACAATAAAGAAAAAAGAGTTGGTGGACGTAGCCCTAGGGTGGGGGTGAACCATGCAAATATTGTGTTATGTTGCTTTGTGCCTTATCTTGATGTATTCACATGTTATTTTCTAAGTGCTTTGATGTATTTAGATAGATATACTTATTCTTTGTGCTTACTATATGCGGGAATGTTAGAACTGATCTATATGGCCATGCTTAGTGCTTAATCTACTCGATCTGATCTATGTACCTATGCTAAGTGATTAAATACATTAGATTAGTGTGAATGCTGTGAAGCTCTATTTTATCAGCGAAGTGGGTATTGATTACATATTGAGGAATTGACGATGCTAAATGATTTATTAAGTAGTACAATCACAAATCTGTGTCCCAACTAAGGTTGCAGACACCTCAGTCTTGCAACCAGCCTTGCCTCTACCTCAGGTGAGACTTCATATGCTCCATAGGTTCTTCCGAAAAGGTCGATAGTTAGGGCTTTGTTGGTGCATTGTTGTAGCGTTGAACCCCGGGTCTGCCCCTGTGCCAACAAATGGTTCCATTGCCGGGACTTGAAACTATGATTGGTGGGAACTGAGAAAGAAGAAGATTTGTGCAAAGATTCAACCTGAGATTATGAAATCTCTGTGCGTAGATCTATGCCCTAGTGTGAAGAATCCTACTCGATTTATAAAGCCCTGTGCTAAATAAAGAAGGCCGATCTGAATAAAGGAGATCGGATATGGAGGAAAGAAGCGAGATCTGAGAGCATTGTGCTCTAAGAAAGGTAAAAGTAATAATTTCTTATTAAAAGAGGTAAGATCTACAAACTCTGTTCTTTGATAAAAGGTAAGAATAGTAAAAGATTTAGATCTGGAATCTTTGTTCTCTATAGAAGTAAGATAAGTGGAAATTTTTGTTTCTAAAGTATGGATCTAGGTATGATTGATAGGTTCTGTCCTAGCTTGAAAACTAGGGTATTAATAGATGAAAGAAGGCTTGATATGAGTAGATCTGATAAGAATAGTGAAAGATATGTTATACCTATGCATAGAAAGAATGTTTGGACTAACAAATGGATGCAGGATCCTAGAAAGATGTTTTTTCAGGTTAGTTACCATGATCCTAGTATGTAGTACCAGAAAGGTTGGGGATCATTTAAAATAAAGAAAGGATTAACCCTCTGTTATAGTTGCAGGAGACTGGGACATGCTGCTAAGGAATGCCCTGGGAAAAGACCTGGTTGTCTTTGTTATAAAGCTATGGACCATGAAGTGTTAGATTTCCCTAGAATCATTGCTAAGCTGGAAGAAATGAATCTGAATAAAGAAAACCCTAAGACATAACCAGAAATGGAAGAACCCTAGAAAGAATAAGAGAAAATATTGCTGCAAATAAACGAAACCCTGAATGACCATCGACATGTCAAACTATCAGAGATCTTCAAGGAAAAAGAATGCATTGAAGTAAGAATAGGAGATTTCGACATTGACTGTATTCTGGATGAAGAAACACATGTGAATATCATAACAGAAAGAACTTCGTAATCCATAAGAAAGCCTGCTATGATCCCTTCATTAGGAGGAATAGGACTATTCAGAGGAAAGATGATAAACATATGTGGGAATATCGCTCGTATACCTATGAACGCTAATGGAACCTCGACAGAACAAGATTTTGAGATTATTAAATTTGTTGAAGACAGTGCCCCATTTGCCATGTTACTAGGAAAACCTTGGATTGATAGAGATCAAGGCAGATGAAAGGAAGAAGAAGAAGTTTTGGAACATAAGAAACAAGAGTTAAAAGACTTCATGACTAGAAGGATCGCACACTTGATTGAAGAATGAGAGAACAGATCGAAGCTATTTAACACGAGCAACCCATATGTCGAAGCTGCAAGAACATTAGAAGACCCACAGAAGACTGAAGAACTTACCCCAGACAAAGACAAAGTATTATCCAGGAACCCTAGGGAAGAATCTCAATAGTGTGAAGTAACTATGTTAAAAGAAGATAAGAATGAGAATGGAAAAAGAACTACTGAGACGAAGCTCACTGGAAAAAAGGATAGAAAGTTAAGTAAGAAAAGAGCTAAGATTGAAAAGTTGCAGAAGGTCCCAGAAGGAATTTTGCAGACAAAAAATTTGTAGAATTAGAGCTTCACCGGGATATCAGAACAACGACACATGGCACTTCGCCATGACGAAGAAATATAGCCATTGGGGACATTATAACCATTCGATCAACACTCCGAATGGGAAGAAAGGAAATTATGGTTTGCCATCAGACCGTTGGACTGCGCCATAATGGACTGAACAAGATTTAATGGAGGCTCATACCCATTGCAAGCAAACCATTGTCAAAGTTCCCTATTTATCCCACCATGCCATGCACTGAGAACACTTTTTCCAATTGAGAATTTGAGCCCGCAGACCACACCGAGTTTATAGAGTGATCATCGCACTCTTTCTTTCTATCTTAGTATTGTGTCTAAGTTGTTCCCTGAAACCATGATTGTTAACCCCGAGTGCGTACCTCAGAAGAATTGAGCACTGTAGAGAAAGCTACTGAAGAATTTTTGATTGACCTGATGACTGAAAGAATCATGTCAAAGAGAGGATTATCCACAGGTGTACAAGCATCATCCATGAGAGGGCTGCCAGCCTCTCTGTCAAATGCTTGAGTTGGACCATCCCGACTAGCCAATGAAAAACAGACTAAGCACAAAGATGATCTCACGAATGCTAAGTTGATTCCAAGGATTTTACTTGCCTATCTACCACCTCTGAGTGGCGCAATCAATTGAGACAGTGTGCCCAAATAATTTGAATATGCTTTGGTCATTGCATACCTCTTGAAGGGGATACACGCAATTCACACAGATCAAGAAAAGATTGCAGTGTTGAAGTTTAGCGACTTCAACATTGATGACAGGAAGGTCTACAACATGCTTGCACCACATAAATACCTGACCAGAACAAAGGGAAAGAATTCGAAGATAGTTCCCTAGTCATGGAATATGAACCTTGTGTAGTCCACATTGCTCAATGTCATGAATATTCCTCACTTCGGAAGGCACCAAGAAGTGAATGCATACGTCAAGATGTTGCTGTCCTGTTACCATGGCAGATACTTGTGGTTAAATCACCGTATCATAGTGGATCCGACATTGATCAATCAGATCACCAGGATTAGCATGCAAGGCCCTGACCCATAGGATTTCTATCCTAGAAAATCCATGGATCACGCTCTTGCAAAAAGGATCAAGGAAACTTATGAAGATGTCAAGAAGGGAACATGAGGCTACAAGGTAGCTTATATCTAGAACGACACAATGCACCTTTCCTGTCAGTTGATCGCAGGAAAGTTAGTCCACAAGAGCCGACCCACCCAAGTGACTGGCTTTGTAGTCGACCTCGCATGAAAGTGCGCAGAGGGCATACAAATGAATTGGGTGAAGTACCTTGTGAACTAGTTGGAACTAGACTGCAGGGAAGCGCAAGATCAGGGATATGAGCTCCACTTCAACTAGCATCTAATCCTGATTGCTTTCATCGCATGGTAGATGTCAAAAGGTGCAACCTTCCTGGACATCGATCCCTTTGAACCTCTATATGCGAAGTTTAGTACACTGTGGTATTATAGTGACATGAACAAGTAATGGCAATTAAATGTCGTATTCCATACATATTACAACCAGCTGAAGACAACCATCTAGTCTGGGCCTCGCATCACGTCGAATACTCTCCATAGGTTTCGACCTTTAATGAAATTTAACATGGACTACCATTTCATTTATATTACAGTGTGTGCTGACAAGCACAAGAAGCAACTTCAGTCTTACTACAAGATGACAGATGAGGACTTAGAAGAGATTACTAAAGACTGGTCAGTGGACATCCTCATCCTAGCAGATCCTACGGAGATGTCTGATATTGACAATCCAAAAGCAGTGCATGATACACCTGGACCTAGCAAGACAAAGAAAAATTAAGAAGCCCAAGACGTAAGTAGTACCTCAGTGAAGACTGCTTCCATCTCACTTGCGTAAGGAGGAGATGGCAGAGAGATAGATAGTGTAGAAGTTGAATAGAATAAAGGCGAGGTTACACAGCCTAGAGATGAGGAGGATCCCTAAAAAAAAGGAAGGTTTCCCCCTCGAAGACTTCTTCTCGGAAGAAATCGAAAGCCTCTATGACCAAAATGCAGACTACCCTCACCTCAGATGACTTTGATTTCATCGTAGCATCCCTGAACGATGCTTCGATGGAGATAGCAGAGAAGCAAGAGGCTCAGTAGGAGGAGATATACAATCAAATTAAGATTGAACTTCAAGGGGTGCAGTAGGCACTACAGTCCAGCCGTGCAGTTTCCACTGCGCCTCTGCCATTGGAAACACCAGAACTGGGAGATGAGTCAGCTCAACTCCACTGAATTGCTGATACATTCGAAGCTCACCTTCAATGAGCACGGGAAGAAACAATGCAAGCCATCCAGGCTCTAGGACAAGTACAAAGATACCTTTTAGAGCAATGTAGTACTACATAACAGGAAAATCTTTCTCTCCAAGCGAAGTGGGATGAAGAAAGAGAACAACTGCAACAAAGAAAGGAATAGTTTCTCATGGAGCAACTCAAAGTAAAGGAAAGGGTCAACAGATCACTTCGATCTGTGATAGTTGTTGAATTAAATGCCTAAGAGAGAGTTCCACAGAAGGTGGCACAAATTGAAGAAGTAATTCAACAACTACAACAACACATAGCAGATTTGGAGCTACACGCAGTGCCCGAGACCTCGCAAGATGTAAGATATCAAAGGGAAGAAATTGCTCGAAGTGTAGTTGATAGACTAAAAGATCTTTCCCTGGAGTGAAAGTAATTGATTAATCATAGCGCCCAAACATATGAGAATCTTGCTGAGAACCTAGAGTTACAGGCACTGGAGTCACAGATCCAGGAAGCGAAGAAGCACGCAAACACACAACAGGCGCAACTGAAGGCCTTGTCAACTATAGATAGAATGAAGAGATCTCAAGAGAAATGCACCGCCCAACAACAGATCCATACGATCCATAGAAAAGTTATGGAAATAACTCAATGGCTCCAAATTGTGCAAGATAAGGCCTATCAGTTGTTCACATAGGTTGAAAACCGAGGAGCAGAGCTAGAACAGGTTGTCACCACAACAGAACATCGCCTAGAAGCGCCAGTGAAGGACGCAGTGATCCAGGAGTTCACCGAGAAAGAGGCCATAGAAAAGTAGTAGGTCAAAGAATATCGAGCCAAAATCGAGGTGTTCGAAGTAGAAAAGATCAGACCAGAGTGACTTGGGATGAGTCACAGGTGAGTGTTGGGGGCTTGTCGGCCCTTGACCATGTTTTGGGATATTCTTGGTCATTTTGACCTATTTTGGGACTTCGACAAGATGTCGAAGGAGGAGCGCGATACGAAGCGGAGATCACGGGAACTCAACCCCTTTTTGGGTCCTTTTTGGGATGTGGGAATATGTAATGGAAATGGGACATCGGCCCATGGGTTTACCCATGTTTAGGCCTATTTTGTATATATAAATAGATACTTAGGCTATATAGAAGAAATGGGAGGGTGCATCTATGTGATGTGAATGTATGCTAAGTGCAAGTAGAGTCCGTAAGTTCTTTGTGCATGACTGTAAGAGACTTTCAGAGCTAAGAGCAGGTCCTTGTAGCAGATTGTGGAAGGCTTAGTGCTGTAACGCAAGGAAGAAGGATCTAGCGAGCTGTGAAAATCTTTTGTTCTATGCGGAGTAAGGGTTTTGAGGCTCCATGCTTGTAACCGATTGACTAAAGACAATAAAGAAAAAGAGTTGGTGGACGTAGCCCCAGGGTGGGGGTGAACCACGTAAATAGTGTGTTATGCTATTTTGTGCCTTATCTTGATGTATTCACATTTTATTTTCTAAGTGCTTTGATGTATTTATATAGATCTACTTATTATTTTTGCTTACTATATGTGAGAATGTTAGATCTGATCTATATGGCCATGCTTAGTGCTTAATTTTCTCGATCTGATCTATGTACCTATGCTAAGTGCTTAAATACATTAGATTAGTGTGAATGCTGCGAAGCTCTGTTTTATCAGTGAAGTGGGTATTGATTACATATTGATATCTGATGGTTCTAAGTGATTTATTAAGTAGTACAATCACAAATCTCTGTCCCAGCTAAGGTTGCAGACACCTGAGTCTTGAAACCACCCTTGTCTCTACCTCGGGTGAGACTTCATCTGCTCCGCAGGTGTTGCCAAAAGGGCCAGTAGTTAGGGCTTTGTTGGTGCATTGTTGTAGCATTGAACCCCGGGTCTGCCCCTATGCCAACAATGCTCGTGCTCTTGCTTCATGTTCTATTTGTTACATTAACTTTGTATATCAATTTTTGGCCTTGTACAAGATTTTGGGTGAAGAAGATACAAATATTCTTTGTGATATATATTAGTTTGAAATGGTGCTGAAAGGACACATTTAATGGGATCCAAACTCATATGTTGGTGATGTACAAATCAAGGCTTTTACATCCTTTCTACATAATCAAATTCAATGGAACAAAGCCATGTCTTTTGTTGATAGAATTGAGAAGACAGAAGGATTAAAATTAAGAGGCGAGCCTAATTGTACCAAGTTGTTTGAAGAAAGAATATAAATCATGAAAAGTACAACATTTGTTTCTACTTTAGAAGAAAATCAAAAGGCAACCCTCTCCTTTTGTGAAAATTAGATTGCCCTAAACATGCTTGAGACAATATTTTGTATACAAAAAAAGTTGCAATACCTTTCATTTGAATAGGAGATAAGGGAGCCCTTGTGCTTATCTCCTTTTCACTCAACATTAGATAGAGTACCCAGATATATGAAATGATTGAAATCATTGGGGACCTAATGGATTGGATCGAGGTTCCATTTCCCTATCCTTTGTGAAACCTTAGAGCCTGGGAAAGAGGAAGAATTTTGGAAAGAATTCATGAGTCAAAAGGGCTATAGGTTGCCATAGGAATCAGACCGAACAAGAATTTATTGGATTCAATGGTATTTGGAAAATGTTCCCCATGAGGAACCAGACCCTGAATCTTCAGAGTAATCTGTTGCATTGGGACATGAAACCACTACAATTGGGGGGTGATGTTGAGACTCCATTTTGTTATTTCCTATTCATATTTATAATCATTTTTTACTATGTTTTTCCATTATAGTCCATGAGGAAAACATTCTTTTTGGGGAAAACATGTAAGTTTGTATAGGTAAAGTCTTGATTATTACTTTTGTATATCACATGAATTAAGTGATAGAATATATTGTGTGCTTACTTGTGTACAAGTTTATTTGTAGAAATGGCCAGAAGGGCACGATTTGGAGGTAGATGCAAATGAACTGATCTGAAATTGTCAAACATGGTGTGATTTGGAAGAAACTACAAATGTTGTAGATCCAGTATATATCAAAAGAGGATCATGTTTTGACTAACAAAATGGGTCAGAACAACAAATTCGATGTGAACGAGAATGAAAATGAGGGATTTGTATAGACATATGATATGAATCCATCTGTTACAAAGCTTGAGTCATGATTTGGGGAAGATAGTTTGATGGAAGTGCTATTGTTTAGCACAATGCTAGATTTTGTTACCAAATTATAGTTAGAAACTAGAACTAGAACATTGAATCATTTTTATCGATTCCAAATACTTTTCCTATTTTTTTTGTATAAAACTCTCCTCTCTTTGAAGGGTGTGGTTAACCATTTTATGAAGAATATTATTTCTCCTATATGTTTTTTTCCATAATTTAATTAAATAATATTTCAAGTTTTCTCTTTCAGTTATGGTGTATATTCTGTTGTGTTCATTAAATCATTTCTTCTGTAAATTGTTACTAGTTTCTAGTGGAAGCAGGTAGGGCCCCCTCCTGAAACCAGATACTATAGTTATTTTAGCATAATTCTTAGTTAGTTGATTCTTTCAGATCTAGTGTAGAGTGTTTATGTATGTGTGATTTGATCTTTGCATTATGATGTGGTTTTGAATGAGTTCATGGTTAATGTAAATCTGAAGATTATATTCTTCCCGTTATTGGAAAAATTAGTTTTGTTTAATTGACCATGTTCTCTATCTAATTAATATTTGTGTATGAATAAATAACAAAGATTTCATAATTGGTCTAACATCATTGTCTTAAGTTCATCCTTGTGAGGAAAAACTAGGATTATATCCGAGATCAAGTGTGGTATTTCTCTTTTTTATGCTTGTTATTTATCTGCAATTAGATTGAGTGTTGCATATACTTTGCATTATAGTCTATAATTTTGTACGATCCCTGATTTGACATTAATGTGGTATATTAGCTTCCTTTAAAATACATCTAAAAAAACCCCAACATATGTGAAGGTGGAGGGTGAGAAAAAACAGGACAGTGGCATATATTAATTTTTGTTTCTATGGATAGATAATAAAGAAAGGATTGATCTAAAGTGTTGTTCTCAAACAAAGATGATACATGTTGAAAAATTGCTAGCAAACCATAATTAAATTTAAAAATTGGTACCTCCTCAAAATATGTGATTTGGAGTTCAATCTAGAACTTTGTATCATGATTTGACCAAAATTTGTACCATGATTTCACTAGCTCCACACTTCCAAATAGTCACATGTCCATTTCATTGAATCCATCATTGTCTTGTGATTATTTCTCTATATCCCATTCACTCTCTCCATCATTGAGAGTGAATGGGTGACAAAGAAATAATGATAACTCAATGATTAATTGAATAAAAGGGACATATGACCTTTTGGAGTTGTGGATATAGTGAAATCAAGATACAACTTTTGGGAGGGTAGGAATTAATTGGAGACACAAAGTAAAATGGTTATGCATATTTTTCATGGAATGGATTATGACCCAATAGTGAGACTAGCCTACCACCCCATCCTTCCTTAGCAAGTGTATATAGTAATTAACTATTGGACATGGTGTTATGGTGTTGGAATTGATGTAAAAAAGGGTCAATATGGTCATCATTATCAATGGATAATATGAAACTCTCATAACGATGTAGTTGGACATCCCTTATCCACCCCTGCAAATGATGATGCCAATCACACTTCCTAGACCTATCTTGGATACACTAGAACTAATTCCCTCTACGTACACCCATGGAGGATCTATATTTATAATGTTTTGGTAGAGGATCATTGGAAAATGGAGAGGGTAGGTCAATCCCATGTGACATGTGATTCATTGGCTTGTTATCAAAGAAACTTAAACCATACATGAGCTATGGAGGGTTGAGAATTAAGGAACATCCACAAGGAATTGATGTTAGTGAAAAGGGAAAATGAAATGGTGGCATCTATGGGATATTAATTTGGATGGGTAACCATATTAGGCGAGAATGAGGAAGAGGATATAATCAAAAAGTTTTTTCACCTTCATATGGAACTTATACTAGTAGATCATTTCCTACCACTCCATTTGGAGCTCATAAGAAATGGCATCCCTCTATAAATTTCCATTACCAAACCTCCTATGATGACTATCGGCTCATTGTAACAACCCATGCCAAGTGTAGTGTATAGCCAAATAGTCACAATGCATGCAACTAGTTCTAGATTTTAGTTTGGTGTTTAGATCAAACAAAAAGATTCTACAATGGAGTATTCAAGATAAGGGAGTGGAAGAGTGGAATAATTCAGTATATGGCCAAAAGTAATTATTATGGTGGAATAATTTGAAGATGGAGATGAGCTCCAATTGCAACTTGTCATTGACTTGTGGAAGATAGATCTAAGTGAGTGGGAAGAACCAAAATCACAAAATAAAGCATCATGTAAATCATACAAATCAATTGAAATTAGAAATGAAATAAAAAATCAAATACATGGATATTCGATGGTTTTCCACGTATGATATTTGTTTAACATTTCTCCAATAGAACTCCTCCAGTAGTTGTTCTGATAATTTAACCAAGACTTAAATAATCAACAAAATAATAAAATAAATTAACCAACATTTTTATGGCTAAATAATAATTAAAAGTACTTGAGTTCATGAATACATGAATCAAATCCTCTTATTTTCGATAATAATTTATTGGAGTAGCCTAATCTTGGAGAAAACCTCCCTCAATTTGACGGAGCAACAATGAATTCAACATTGACTTTGTTGTTGCTATGTTGGATCGAGGGAGGTTTTCTCCAAGATGATTCAAATATTAATTTATTCTATACTGAACATGCCAATCATGTGAATATGGAAGCTCTTATGTCCACTCCCCC
>JASDQU010100733.1:388138-407432 GCA_032191745.1 Picea mariana | reverse complement strand
CCCACACACACCACTCCCAATTCCCTAGTACCCAAACTATATACTAGAAAATATTTGAAAGAAAGACATTAAGATTCATACATAGACACAAGAAAAACAAAAAAATCATAAGAAACGTATGTGGTTTTGTACATAAAGAAACATATAACAATCATCCATTAACATATTACATTCATTCATTCAGTTATTTAGACACAAAATACTTCATCTCGGTAAATTGTATCATCAAAAATATGTTTTCACAATATGGTACATGATGTTTTTAAGTACAAGAATTTCTTTTTCGATTTCTTTATGCTTGAAATGAATTCATAAAGTAGTTCGTTAGTTCCTTCTTCCCATTCAGTTTTTATAGCCTTTGCATGTCTTATTGAAAACCTGGTCATGTACTCATGATGTCGAGGATGTTGCAAGGGGGGCACAATTCATCAACTGAAATAATAAAGAAATGTTAAATTGATATTTTTTGTTATTATTATTACAAGTATTTCATTAATAAAAAGATCATTAGAGTCTTATTTACTTGCTTGAGTAGCAGAGGAAATAAGAGTAGTTTCATATGCAGCCATATGATCCTCTTCCTGTCTAGACTCATCCTCTAGATGCTCTGGAGTTGAAACATGTAAGGTTTTAATTAATACACCATTTGAAATTAAATATTTTTAATTGTAATCCATACTACATTTTTTATAGCACATGAAATACCTCCAATTCAGAGTTGCACACCACCTTGATTGGGTGGCAGTCTACCATCACTAGGCTATGTTCTGCTAGTGTGGACACTTGTTTCTTCATTGGTTTACTGCTTAAAAAAAACAAACAAATTACTTTATGTCCGAAAGTAGAATGTACAAGTAATTAATTATAAATAATGTTCATTGATTTTATTTACCCGTGTGTTGGTTTGAGTGTTGGAAGGTTGTGTTTCCCCCAATATTTTTCTGCATTCAACCACGGCTTGAAAGTCGTGCTTGAAAGAAATCTTAAGGTCTTCCTGTGTTGGAGTTTCTTTGAAATCCAATCCTTGCATATTTTCATACGAACATGAATTTTGATTCTTCTCTGCAATTAAAATAAAATTGTTAAAAATATATTATTTGGATGCAATTGATTTTTTTATACTTACAATTCGTACGACCAGTTTCGAGTAACCACTCGGGCCAAGTTTGTGCTACCCATGTTTTTCTATTCTGGTCTTGGTGGATTTGGATGTGTTTGGGAGCCCGTATTGAAATGTTTCGAATACATAATTAGATGTCACAATGATGATAAAGAATCATAATTACATTATTAAAAGTGTCACATACCTTCATGAGTCATGTAGTGTCTTTCCTTCTTTTCATAAAATATTCTCCTTTGCATCTTCCTTCCTTCCACTTCCTCTCAAGAATAATTAGAGGATACTCATACTTAGTTTCTTTTTCACATGAACCCTATATTGGTCCCGCAAATATTTTAAATATGCACCTTCTTTTGAGGAGACTCAAGATTTGCTGAAGGATCCCTCACCGAACAAGTCAACCAACTTGTTAATGAGTTCATATTTTAACTTGGAACTTTGGGAATTCCACCTTGTGTGTATGGTGGGACCAAATATATCCAATTTAAAGTAATTCATGTTATTATAAAATGTGTCATTTCCTACAAAAACATGTTATCATTAGTTTAAAATAATCACACATTATACGTAAATTTCAATTAGTTTGTACATAATAAATAAAACACATATTAAATACCTGTAAGGTTTTCTATTTTCATAGGTATGATATCATAATTTACCAAAAAGGTAACCATTAGTTTTCTTGTTCTAGTGACATGGGAAGATCCAGGAAATCATGCTTCAGAATGTGAAAATCCATGCTCTGCATCCACATCATCCCGTGCACATTCTAGCATGTACTCATCAGGGTCGGGTGTAGCACCAACATTGAACCTGGAGGGTGTGCCAATTTGAGTGACTGACATGATGGTATGATATTGTGTTGGTGTATAAATGGCACTAGCAACAACATGGGCCTTCCTAGGCACATCCTCAAGATCAAAATCTTGCAAAAGCTCCTGTAAAAATAAAGAGTTTTTTTATAAAGGACTTGTAAGAGTATAAAAATTAAAATCCAAAATAAATAAATGGGATAAATAAATATATTTATTACCCCATATTATTAAATTTTATCCATCAAGGCTTTAATTATTTCCTTATCTCCTGTGTTCGTAGTTGAATCTGAATCAAGGAAGCAAGTTCAATGTTTGATTTTCTCACAATATTCGTTATTGTTTGGATTGGGTTCGTGGAGGAATAAATTTGTTCATCAGTAATCTCTTACTCTATATAATATATGGACTACTCTAAGGCTATTTCCTTCCCCCTGTCACCCTGGGACAATGGTGTTTCCAACAAAGCAATGTCAATATAAGAATTTAAAAAAATTGAAGAAAATCAATTCTATGCAAATTGATTTACTTATAAAAAACGTAACATCAAAATATTTACAACTTTGAGGAGTAATCCTAATGTGGTATACAAACAAGGATCAATATCATCATTAAATGTACTACCATATGAGTTTTTGGTTCTAGTTTAGAGGAGCATATTCAATACAATGTATATTTCTTGTCTTGTCCTGGAAAATCTTGATGAGAAAGATGTTGAAACTCGTGTTAGTGTTGTTCATGGACTAGCAATAGTTTGTGAAACATTGACTGGTGTAGCTATATTATAGTAAATGACAATCATAAAATATAATATTCATATATTACATGTTGGGTAAAATAGTATACATACTTCCCTCGTAATATAAACGTTTGTATCTACTCGATTCAAATTGTAATAAATCAACAACTCTTCTCCTCCAACTATTGATTTTATTGCACATATGAATAGAAAATTTCCTTCATTCCCTTCAAATATGAAATTGGGTTGCTTATTTGTGGTTGCAGGTCATGTACTATTTATTCCCCACTACTTTTGACCATCCGTCAATATAAATAGATGCTCCTTTATTTTGATCATTGTCTTTTAGCTGTAAGTTTCATCCATGCCATATCTTTGCATGCTTTTTATATATTGGACTAGCCATATCCAATATTTTTATATGTAATAGGGTCCCACATTCTCCTTCAATTTAGTTATTCTTCCATAACAAACCTTTATGCCATCAATGGAAAATGTCCCCAAACCATATAATGACAATGGAACAATGTGGTATATCCTTTCGCTGACACAAAAATACATGTTTATTTGGTACCCATCATTTCAATAGATGGTTGTACCTCAAGGGAACCTCAATGTCATCTATTCTCTCATCATCATAATAACATGACCCCCCTTTAACAAGAAACAATTCCATGAATCTATGGAATTTTCTTCTGATCTTTTCACCACTAGTTTATCTCCGCTTGTTAGGCCTACTAGATGTCTCACTTTCCTCTATTTTACTTGAAATTCCCTCACTTGACAAAGATATATCTGACAAATACTTGTTTGGTTGTACGTCATATAACAACCCATCAAATGAGAGAGACAATTATTGAGTGTTATAATGGTTGTGATGAAGCATATTTAGGAAGCCAAGTATGTCACATTTGCTAGATTGTGAAAATTCCATTAGATATAGCACACATCAACCTGTATGAACTTCAGGAGAGCCCATCCAACAAACTTACAATTTTTCTCAATATCATGTAAATTCATCCATATATATTTAATAGGATTTTATCTTTCAAGCCTATAAAACCACACATTTGGAGTCATACCATCATCAATGTGTCATACTAGATAAGATAAGAACAAGAAAAATATAATAAGTCACATTGTTTGATGAGATCCATGCCCCCAATAGTTGTAGTTGAGACCCACTCTATGACAAATATTGTCCAACCCCATGACAAATACCACCAAAGGAGGGGCGAAGGTATAAGAAATATTTGTAGTGTGGATTCCATTACATGAGTTCCTAGGAATGTTTTAATTGCCTCCAACCTACCATCTCGTGACTTGGATTACATTTCCCCCATTTTGTGGAAAATAATCTAGTGGGTATCCTTATTATCCCAACTGTCTGTCCATTAGAGATGCCATTAAAATTCTAGCACCATATCAATCTAACTTTGTGGTGGTAGTCTACTTGCATTCTTCCATTCTATAAGTCACAATTTGGGTATTACTTTTCCCTCCTGCTTATTTTTGCATTGTTCTCGATGAATATAAAAAAGAAGAAGACTTGGTTGCTTCCATGTTTTCATCTCAACATTTTTTAAGCTGCTGAAAAAACAAGCTTTCACATCAAACATCTTCTTTGAACTTCTTGGTTTATAGCATTTCTTTATCTCTACAACGAATATACAGATCCAAGATGCAACTCCCATGCCAGACGCTTAGCTACAACATATCACAAATTCAGCTACTTCAAGGAATTATCATACTTCACAATCATATCTCATTACTCTTTCTTTCATTTAATAAGTATTATCTTTTATACATTCCATTGTACATATGAGCTACAGATCCTAGCTTCTGCGCCTGGTTGCGGATCCCTGGTATTCTACATTATTCATCTCTTCAACATTCTACAAGGATATTTTGGCTTTAGAATTCATCATTCTAGCATTATATAACTCAAAATTGGGGTATTACTTTCCCTTCCCCCTTATTTTGGCATTGTCCTCGGTGCATATACAAAAGAAGAAGACTTTCCTTCTTTCAAGTTTCCATGTCAAGATTTTTTAAGCTACTGAAAAAACAAGATTTCACATCAAACATCTTCTTTCATATTCTTGGTCTATAGGATTGATTTATCTATATAACCAAGCTACAGGTCCCATTCCAGAAGCTTAGCTACAACATATCACAAATTCACCTACTTCAATACATTATCATACTTCACAAGTATATCTCACTGCTCTTTCTTTCTTTTCAAAATTATTCTATTTTATATATTCCACTATACATATGAGCTGCAGATCACAACTGCAGATCCTAGTTGCTACTTATGGATGCAGATCCATGATCTTCTACAAAGGGTTGAGGTTGCACACCATCTAGATGACCAAATTCCATTTTCATGACTTCTTAATCAAATTATGTTCTGAATCTAATCCAAAGGGATAAACAACCCTAGAATTGATGTAGGCTATTTGATACCTTTCTATTGGTATCTAATATGTTATGTTTTTAACTCTTGGTTGTTGAGAGAGAACCTTTGCAAGTTCAAGACTAGTTTTAGAGTAGTATATTGGTGGCAGAGGTTCAAGTTTTAATGCATATACAAATGCATTCATAACTCTTGTATCATTAATTTAATGGACATATCAATTGAAATGAAGGAAACAAGAAAAAAAATTCAACCACATTTTTGAACTAGGTCATGAATTGAAATGAAGGAAACAAGATTCAAGGTTTTTTTATTTTCTATGATTTAATCCCTTCCTCGATCACAAGTTAAAAAAAAAATTGGTCATGGAAAGAGAAAGAAGGAACTCCGAATAAAACAGAGCAAGAAAATGAAAAATTTATCGATTTGGATGCCATGTTTTGTCTAGGTGGGCTCCTGATCTATCACTATCCATTGGACACATTTTCATTGATGTGTTTTCATTGGTGTCAATAGTCGAATATCATTGTGATGTGATGATGAGTTTTTATGATGAATTGTCATTGATGGAAAACAAGGTGCAGAAGAATGTTATTAAAATCTCAGAAGAAATAAGCATTGAACAGATCAGAAGGAATAACATTAATAAAAGCTCAGAAGAGATGATGCACATGAGTCATTCGATAAGGAATCAAAATATATAGTGACCGTTGAAGTATGAATTCAACAAAATGATACAACATTCTTAAGATCTAGGAATTGTAGAGAAGGATCATCGAAACAACACCCGATTAAGTCCTGATCATCGGATCATCACAAATAAGATCTACAGTGGAGTGAAATTGTGGAGATTGAAGGAAAAAATAACATCCGTGCATGTTTAACCTATGCAATCCTCTTAGACCATCAATCTTTATATTCAAAAGGATCAATGGTTGGCATCGATTCCCCTACCAACGAGCGGTTTCCATTGCGGAACTTGATGACAGTTTTAAACATCGTGCTAGTTGGGACTCCACAATCATCCCTAATTGTTGATCTACTACAGGATGAATCATGACCCTTAGATCCAGTGCAGTGGAAGGATAGTGTAAGGTGTACTAATAAACCAATAGAAAGAAGTCATCATAGTATCATGACTTCTTCAGTAAGTAACCACTTAGGAGGGATTAAAATACCTCAGATTTCTTGTAACCCACAGTCCTGGAGAGCTGAAGCTCCGAAGTAATATCTGATCATTTGTCAAGAAGAAAGATTCACGGTCGAGATCCTAAAAAGAGAACAATGAGAAGACCATTAAAAAAATTCATTTTGAGGTTCTGCGGACCTTCCACTCAACTGTAGATAAAAAATCAAACGTCTGATCTACTTCAACGAAATGCACTCCAGAGGGATTGAACCTCTCAGAGTTCGAGTAACCCAGAGCCATGGAGTCACGAATGGCCGAAATGAATCTGGACCATTGATATAAGAACTTATCATAGTTATTGGATAAAGGATTCATAGGAACCTATGACTATCAACACACCAAGATATCCACATCATAAAGACCACATCGACAAGGACACGTGGCGCAATCAGATGCTGACAAGTTTCTAGGTTTAATGGAACTATAGGTTACGTAAATCATGAATCTAGGTGACATGTGGAAGCCACTCAGCCAGTGCCACATCAACAATGACTTCAAAAAGTTACTTCACTCCGGGAGTATGTTCTTCAGGGGAACCAATGTCTACCACCAACAGCTTCCCGAAGTGYCGAAGCTAGAAGTCACGAACTAATTTCAGTCGTTGATCTAAGATCCTCTGAATTCTCACATGACCGTTGGATTGAAACATAGTGGAAATATATGTAATCACTCCCATGTTGACCACTTCGGCGCTAACAAACTTTGGAGWAAATTGAAGCAACAATTACTTGGATGTCTGAAGCCCTAGAGTCCCGAAGTAAATAGTGGTTGTCCATATCAACCTTGTATTAAGTCATAGACACTGGATTAAGTAGTAAAAGGATAAGTAAGGATTGTACCTAGACCGTTGATTTGGTTCCAGGAATCACACCGACCATCAGATCAACCCTTGTGAGAGGTAACCACTTCGAGGAGATGAAACTACAAAAGATTGGATGAGAGAGAAAATACCCAAAGGCCGAAGTTCGAAGGACTAGGTTCCAACACCTGGTCATGGGTTATGAATAGATAAATATGTGAAGTGCTGGGAACATTGCTTAAATTAATAAGCACGTGGCTTCACTCATATGGTCACATGTAAATGGTTTGAAGGAAGCACCTCTATAGAATTTGATTTCTACAATATTTGCAAAGACATGGAATCGAGTTAAAAATGAAATCGATCCATATATGTGATCGATTTATGAAGATCACTCTCACTAAATTAAAAACCTTCACGATAATGTTTGAATAATAATAGATATTATTGTTAATTTAAATTGAAGCGGTTTGATGGCCCAAACAAAGGGACACAATGCTTCATAGCTCACACCAATTGGAATATTATATAAATGAGAAAGAGTGTTGAGAAGAAAGTGTCTCTATAGTCCATATCAGAAGATCAAAGCAGAAGCAGAGTCCAAGAAGAAGAACTGATGATTCTTATGAAATGAGGGTGGAAGGGAGGAGCATGGAAGGATTCATATTCTTTACTAAGTAAGTGTAATTTAAGGGATTTGGTTCTTCATGGGGTTGGTGCCCTAAATAAAAGGGAGTTGGTTCTTTTTAGGGTTGGTGCCCTAAGGATAAGGGAGTTGGTGACTCCTAGGGTTGGTGCCTTAAAAAACAAGGGAGTTGGTGCTTCCTAGGGTTGATTCCCTGAAGAAGGGGATTTGTGTCTCCTAGAGTTGGTGCTCTAAAAAGGATTGGTTTCCTTCACTATTCTTCATAAAATCATTGTAATTCATATTAATTATATTTATATAATTGATTTTACAAACAAGTCCATTGTTGATCTATTGTGGTAATTAAAAAAATATAAAAGTAACTGCTAATTGTTGAAAAAGGGTAATATTTATTTACCCCCCCCTCAGTATTCCAAAAATTGGTATCAGAGTGGGTGCCTTCAACACAATCTAACAACTATAAGGTAGATCCTGAAAATGGATGAACAAGAGGGAATGTCTAACAAAAAAGAACCATTGTTCAATGGAGGTGGCTATGCTCTATGGAAAATAAGAATGTAAAACTTCTTGTTGGATATTGGTTTTGATATTTGACAATCTGTTTTAGATGGTTACACTACACCAACTAATCCACCCAAAGATGTTGTAGGAAAGAAAATCTGCAATGACAACTCAAGAGAAGTTAATGGAATTCTAGGAGGATTGACAAATTGTATACGTGTGAAGGTTATTCATTCTAAGTCAGCTAAATAAAATCAAGACAAATTGGAGGTTGTATATGAAGGAGATAGAAAAGTTAGGGAAGCCAAACTATAGACATATAGAACTCAGTTTGAAAATATAAAAATGAAAGAAGAAGAGAACATTGTTGAATACTTTCATAGGGTAGATGAAGTGGTTAATTCAATCAGAGCAGCAAGAGAATAAATTATAGATAAACCTATTATGAAAAAGATACTAAGGTCATTACCTATGAGATATGATGCCAATATTTCTTCAATTGAAGATAGGCCAGAACTTGACCATCTCACAACTGATCAGCTGCATGGTATTTTTACAGAATATGAAATGAGAATAGGGAATGAAAAACCATCAAAAAGAGAAACAATCTTTAAAGAATATAAAACAAATATAGGGCAGGAGAAAAATACCAATGACGAGTTATTAGATATATCTGATGACGAAGCTACCCACTTCATAAAGAAACTCAAGAAAGGGACTGGAAAATACAAAGGAAACATTCCTCTAATATGTTTCAACTGTGGAAAAATTGGACACATTGCCAGTAAATGTTCCCATCCTAAGAAACAGGGAAAGTGATGATGAAAGAACCTTCAAATATCAGAAGAAAATCAAAACTGATAATAAAAATAAGTTCTACAAGAAAAAGAAAACATTCTTTACCCAAGAAGACAATAGTTCATCAGAGGAAAATGAAGAAGAGGAGACAAAGGTTCTATTTATGGGAATAAAAACCCAAGATGATAGTCATTCGAAGGATGAATAAGAAGTGAACTTCTAAAAATAATTCCTTCATGTAATTAAAGAGATGAGAAAAACTAAAAAAAAAAGAACAGGTTACCAAGGGAAGAGATTCTAGATATTGAAGAAGATACTAAATCAAGAGAGAAGGAAGTTTCCAAAAAAATCAGTGAGTCTGAAAAACTGATTATTAATTTAAAAACTCAACTCCAAGAGACCTAAAAAAAAAAAGAAATATTGAATGAAGAACTCAGTGAAAAACAACAAATGTGTAAGGTATTGGAGAATGAAATAGTTCAACTAAAAGGGAAACTAGAAAAAGAAGATATTAAGTCTAAATTTGAAAACAACTCAAAAATCTTGAATAACATTCTTAGCAGTTAGATATCATCAAATGATAAGATAGGACTAGGATATGATCACTCTACAAAACAAGAAAATGAGAAAATCAGCTATGCAGATGTTCTTAAGAAACCCATAAATAGAAAAGAAAAGAAAACAAGAACAACACCATTTGAAATTATCCCAAATAAACATAAATTTTCACCTTATACTAATGAAAAAAATAACGAAAAGAATAGAATCATCAAAAGGAATCCCTCCAACAGAAATCAATATATCTTCCTAGGTTGTTGCTATTCCTACAAAAAAATTGGACATAAAGAAATACATTGTAAAGCTTATAAAGAGTTCAATCCAAGTAATGTTCAAAGATATGGAAATAATAAAGATAATGCAAAAAAAAGAAACCATAACTTCTTCTCTCCCTTACATGACTACAATGTTGAATGTTACAAATCCAACAACTATGGTCATAAAACTAGTGAATGTAGATTGCCTAAATATGATAAAAGAATAAATATCCCCAATAATAAAAAAGTATGGAAGAAAAAGAAAACATAGTGCAATGTAGCCTTATATGCAAGAAATAAAGGATGTCAGTGGCATATAGACAATGGATGTTGCAAACACATGACTGGAGATCAAATTAAATTTCTCAATTTAAATAAGAAAGGAAAATGAAAAGTAACTTTTGGAGATAAGATGTCAGCCAAGATACTGGGAAAAGACACTGTTAGTTTAGGAAATAATAAAACCAAAGTAGAATATGTACTTCTAGTAGAAAATATAAAACCTAATCTGCTAAGTGTAAGTCAAATATGTGATTAGGGTCACAAACTTACTTTTGATTCTAAGAAATGTGAGATCAGAAAAAAAAGGACATTGGAAAGCTAGTGGAAATTGCACCAAGAACAACTAACAATGTGTACATCCTTAATATAGATGAAGAAGAAAAATGTTGTTTAATCCAAGTAGATGAAATTTGGCTATGGCATAGAATGTTGGGACATTTAATCTTTGACAACTTGATCAAATCTGATGAGAAAAACGAAGTTAGGGACCTGCCAAAAGTGATTAAGCCTTCAAATTCTATTTGCAAGCATTATCAAATAGGAAAGAAAACAAGAGTTAGGTTCAAAACAAAAGAGAATTCTACAACAAAACCATTATATCTTATTCACATTGAGCTATGTGTACCAACCAGAACCAAAATTACTTATGGTGAACAATATTTTATGCTAATTGTTGATGATTACACAAGATTGACCTGGGTATTCTTTCTAAAAGAAAAATCTAAATCTTTTGATAAATTTAAAATATACGAATCCCTCGTAGAAAATGAAACATATCTCAAAAATACATGTTTGAGATCATACAATGGAGGATAATTCACCACTAAAGAGTTAATTCAATTCTGTAAAAATCATGGTATCAAAAGACAATTTTCAGCTCCCAAGAATCCTCTATAGAATGGAGTTGTAGAAAGGAAAAATAGAACCGTTCAAGAAGTTGTAAGAACCATGATAAATGAATCCAAGCTTCCATACAAATTTTGGAGAGATGAAATATGCAAAGCAGACCACATACTTAATAGAGTTCAGTTGAGAACCAACCATGACAAAACTCCTTATGAACTATGGTTTGGAAGGCCAACATCTATAAAACACTTTAGAACTTTTGGAAGTAAATGTTACATAAAGAATGATGAAGATAACCTAGGAAATTTTGATCCAAGATTTGATGAAGGAATATTCTTAGGATATTCATCTAATAAGAAAGAATACAAATGTTATAATCTTAGACTACTAAATATAGCGGAAAGTACCAATGTAAAGATAGATGATCTAAAAAAGAGCATATCCCAAGGCATTGATGAAAAATCTCAACAAGAAGATGATGATGTAAAATGGCAACATGAAGATGATGATGCAGAATATCAACAAGAAGATGATAATAATGAAACACGGGAAAATGAACCACATACTAATGAAGATAACAATGAATAAACACCCTTTCCAAGAGATCCATCAAAAAGAGTTCAAAAGAATCATCCTGAAAGAAAGATTATTGGAGATAAAAGTGCAGGAGTGGAAACAAGAAGGAAACTCGTTTTTGACTCAGAACAAGAAATGTTATCCCTAATAGAATCTAAGTCAGTGAAAGAAGATATCAAAATTAAATATTGGATAAAATAAATGAATGAATAACTAGACCAAATAGAGAAGAATCAGACATGGGAACTAGTTCTAAGACCCAAGGACAATAATGTGATAGGATCCAAGTGGATCTTCAAGACCAAACTAAATGAAAATGGGGAGATTATAAAGAACAAATCCAAATTATTTTTCAAAGGATATTACCAAGTAGAAGGTATTGATTTTGAACATACTTTCACTCGAGTAGCAATAGTTGAGGCCATTAGAATGTTCCCGGCATTTGCATGCTTCAGAAATTTCAAAATCTATCAGATGGATGTCAAATCAACATTCCTTAATGGAACACTAGAAGAAGAAGTCTATGTTGAGCAACTAGAAGGATTCTTGTTAACATAAAATCAGGACTATGTGTGCAAGCTAAAAAAGTCTCTATATGGTCTTAAACAAGCCCCCGGAGCATGGTTCTCAAGGCTTGATCAGTACCTGCAAAAACAAGGATATAAGAGAGGGACTACTGATAGAAAATTATACATCAAAATTGAGGATCAAAACATGATTGTTGTGGTGGTATATGTAGATGACATCATATTTGGAAGTAATCTTATAATACTAAGAAAAAACTTTGCAACCAAAATGAAAGAAGAATTTGAAATGTCTATTGATCCAGGTGGATATTGGTGGCCACCCACCTATTCCAACTGGTTCCTCGTGGACATTTTTTTGTTCAACACGTTATTCTATACTGATTTGTAAGCATGGGTTCTACACTTTTGGGGCTGTCTGAATCCCCACACATGCTCCAGGTGGATATGGGTGGCCTCTCACCTAATACAACTGGATTATTTTGTATGTTTCCATTTCAACACATCTTGTTGTACTTTTATGTTAGTACATATTGTTGTACTTCAACACATATTTTCCAT
Source organism: Picea mariana (assembly GCA_032191745.1). Taxonomy (NCBI): domain Eukaryota; kingdom Viridiplantae; phylum Streptophyta; class Pinopsida; order Pinales; family Pinaceae; genus Picea; species Picea mariana. Next base: position 394,805 of record JASDQU010100733.1, on the reverse strand, counting down.
ACCCTACACACCAAATTGGTTATCAAAGACTCTAAGTGTCATCTGGTGCTCAAATACCATGGCTATTTTTATAGATACATTCAAACAAAAATGGATTTCCTGGACATCGCCTCATTGGGAACGACTTATAGATATGTTGTCAAGATCGAGAAAAATTTTAAGTAGAAATGACAAGAGTTTGTATCTGCAAACCCCTCACAGTAGAAGTAGGGAAAAGGAAGCCCCAAACCACACAACAAAGGACCAAGTCGATATGGTTTCCCTTAGGAAAACCAATCCAAGCTGCAACACAAGAAGGGAAATGAGAAGACGAAGAAGGACACGGGAAAATGGTGTGAGTACCATAAAAGTCCTTGGCACAACACCGAAGAATTCTACTCCAAGTAGTCCCTTGTGGTCGAGCTAGAGGCTTTTGAGTCAGAGGTTGATTCTAATTCCGAGTCAAATCCTGAAGGAGAGAAGAAGATTATCGATGCTAAACCCAGTGCCACTGTCGCTACCACCAAATTCCAACCAAGTGAACCGGAAGAACCAGAGGAAGGGGAATGCCTCTTTCACTTGTAGATGTGGATCAAGGGGGATTCGATTCATTTCATTGTCGACAAGAGTGGTCAAAAGAACCTGATTTTAGAAGAGGTCGTCAAGTGGCTAGACCTGCCAATGAAATCACACCCACAACCCTAAACCATTGACTGACTTCACCAAGGATGATATCTCCATGTCAACCAATAGTGTCATTTTCCCTACGACATCAAGCCTTTCAAATATGAGGTACTGTGTGATATTTATCCCCTTTAAGTTTGTAATGTTATTTTATGAAAACCATATTTGTGAAAGCGTCATGTTGTGTATGAGTCTATACCTTACAGTGTTATTATTTATTTGGGTAGAAAATTGTACAAGATCCCATAGGTAGCGCCACCTCTTTCTATTTCTTTAATCTCTGCTAAGAAATGTAGTAAGGTCATTTCACAGACCGGGAAGTTCGTATTATTTTTTATATGTGCTCATAGTAAGCAAAAGGTCTCTACCACACCCGTGGAATCTAAACAATGCCTCTCTTTGCAACAAAAGCAAGTGGACGAGATCATGGAAGAATATATAGACATCTTCGCCTCACCTACAGGGGTACCGAAACACTGCCAAGTCAAGCATCCAATTGATCTGACCCTTGACACACCTCTACCTAATGGACCAGTCTATCGGTGCTCACTAAAGGAGAATGATGAAATCAAGTTTCAGATCCAAGAGCTTCTTCAAAAGAGGCACATCAGACCCAACTCCTCCCCTTGCAAAATCCCGATTGTACTAATGCAGAAGAAGGACGGGACTTGGCGACTCAGCATTGATTACAAAGCCTTAAAAAAAATCACAGTTAGGAACCACTACCCCATTCCCAGGATTGATGACCTTCTTGAACAACTCAAGGGGGAAAATTTTTTCAGCAAGATTGAACTAAAGTATGGCTACCACCAGGTTCCCATCGAATCAATTGATGTATGGAAGACAACCTTCAAGTGTAAAGAAGGTATATCTACGAATGGCTAGTCATTCCCTTTGGCTTAAAAAATTCACCAGCCACTTTCATGAGGTTGATGGATGATGTATTGAGACCCTTCACCAACTTCTTTGTGTTAGCATATTCGAATGAAATCCTCATCTTCAACAGAACATGGGAGGAGCACATGTGGCATATTCAACAGGTTTTGAGCACTATGCGGCAACACAAGATTTATGCCAACTTGGAAAAATGATCTTTTGGAATTAACATGGTCCAATAATTGGGCTACATTGTTGATGAGAATGGGGTACATGTTGATCCAACTAAGATCCAAGTCATCCGTGACTAGCTAGCCTCGACCACACTGATAGAGCTTCAGATATTTTTGGGACTAGCCAACTTCTATTGACGGTTCATGTTGGGATTATTCCATATTGCATGGGCCCTCAACCAAGTGATCGAGAGAAGTGGTAGGGATAAGTTCATGTGGGGGAAGGAGAAGAAACAAGCATTTGATGATATGAACCATCGCTTGTTCTCAACTCCAGTACTCTCATTTCCCGATCTGCATCAACCATTCGAGATTGAGACTGATGCATTTGACTATGCTGTGGGTGTAGTTATCACTCAGCATGGGCATCCAGTGGCATACCATAGTGAGACACTCTTCGATAATGTTCGTAAATACCCCACCTATGACAAGGAAATGTATTCCATTGTCCAAGCCTGTTGTTAATGGAAACATTACATTCTGGGGAAAGAGATGATCATACACACTGATCACAAGCTTTTGGAGTTCATACAGACACAGGGGAAATTGCAGAACGATCACCATTAGAAGAGGTCCACTTACCTGTAGTAGTTCCATATCAAAATAAAGTATAAGACATGTATCTCCAATCATGTCACTGGCTACCTCATTCGGCCTCTTGTGGCTACACTCACCACTATGATCCATTCCTGTGGACATGAATCATCTGAGTGGCCCCAGCTTTATCAGGAAGATCCTTACTTTTCCACCACATATCATCTCTTGGGTACATGCACAACTGTCACTAATTTTCACATTCAGGATAGACTCTTATGCCACCAGGGCCATCTTTATTTTCCTACAAGAGAGCGTGCAAATATTATTTAGGAAGCCCACTATAGTCGAGTGGAAGGAAATTTTTGTGTAGAGAAAACTTTGGTTGTTCTTCAGAAACATTTTTATTGGCCAAAACTTTGATAGGACGTCAACAAGTATATCATATCTTGCACTGCCTATGCAATTTCCAAGCCAACCATCAATAAGCAAGGTTTATACACCCCTCTTCATATTCCCAAGAAGCCTTGGTAATCCATATCAATGGATTACATGTCTAGCTTGTCATCTACCAAGAAAGGAAATGACTGTGTGTTTGTGGTCGTTGATTGGTTTTAGAAGATGGCCATCCTCACAGCCTGTAAGAAGAATTTAACAACGACATATACTGCTAAGCTCTTATTCAAATGAGTATGGGTCCACTTTGGGATACCACAAACCATCATCTCCAATCGAGACAATAGGTTCCTCAACACCTTTTGGTCGAGTCTCTGGTCTCTGTTGGACACCAAGATCACAAAATCCATTGCTTTCCACCCCAAACCGATGGCGAAACAGAGGTCGTCAATCAGATGATTGTGCACATCTGGTGGATGTACAATTATAATCACCCACATACATGGGACATGAGTCTTCCATATGTCCAACATAGTTACAACATGGCTCTCCATAGTTCCACCGACCATAGCCCATTTTAGGTGGGTCTGGGATTCCAACCCTTGGGGCCCATTGGTGTTTCACTTCCTCTTGCCACCGCATCGACATAATATTCCCCTGATCAGTCTACGATTGAAAAATACAACAGATTCATTGATCAGATTCAACACATATTCCAACAGGTCTAAGAAATGTTGTAGAAATCTAATGCTAAGTAAAAGCAATGCCATGATCAACACATGGTACCACACCAGTTTATGTTGGCGACAAATTCTAGTTACATTTGCAGAAGGAGTGAATCATCGAGCCCCATCAGAATCTTCTCCCACTTCGTTATGGGCCTTAAACTATCACCAAGGTTGTGGGTAGAAATGATTTTGAGCTCAATACTCCACTCTTCCTTGGTCTGCATCCGATATTCAATGTGGACCTCCTTCAACCATATTTTCCACCATTATTGGACACCTCCGAGATCATTGAGCAGATGATGCCAATATATCTCTACCCTGACTTCATGGAACAAGAATCAAATGACCATATAGTGGACACATAGGTCAAGGGGACTCACTAGCAGAAGATCCATGTTTATCAGGTTGTCAAGGAAGCACAACTCCTACACCAAGGAAAGTGGCTCACCCGGGGCCAAATCCAGCAGAAGTTTCCTCACTTGATGGGGGAACTCAATGAAATGGAGACCATTGCTTCCTAATGGGGGAGGATTGATCCAGGTGGATATTGGTGGCCACCCACCTATTCCAACTCGCTCCTCGTGGCCGTTTTTTTGTTCAACACATTCTTCTGTACTGCTTTGTAATTGTGGGTTCTACACTTTTGGGGCTATCTGAATCCCCACACATCCTCCAAGTGGATACAGGTGTCCTCTCACCTAATCCAACTGGCTTATTTTGTATGTTTTCATGTCATCATATCTTGTTGTATTTCCAGGGCCGTTTTGGGGCCCTAAATGTTGTTTTTTTGGCTCACCACAGTCAAAATGTAGACGAAGTTAGATTTTGATGGCGAAATGTGTATTTCTCTGAAAGAAATTTCCAACGGGCTATCACACACCTAAAACAAAGGTCGTATGAAAAATTTACGACGTTGGGAAGTTGAGATACCAAATTACACCAACTTACCCATAGGGCCCACATGACTTTTGGTGTTTCACCTTCTAGGGTTAGGTTTTTGGATGTCTAGGGTTTTGGCATTCATGAGTAATATCAAAAAGTCCTCTGGAGCGTCATTGTAATCCATTATTCTTAGACATATGCGTGTAGCAGCCCCATCTCTTCTCAGAGATAACTACCACCATTCGAGCAAGTGTTTCAGTTCTGCAGTTTTACAGTTTCAACCTATTTCATTATTTGATAGATAATATTGTTCACTGGATATTTGTGTTATTCTTCATATCTCTTTGTTTATTATATTCTTTATGTTAATCATTTCATTCTGCTCCTAAATCCAGATCATCTATGTTGGGGGAACTGTCCATTTTATTACGTTTACAAGTAAATCAAACAAAAAATGGATTATTCGTTTCCCAAGAAAAATATGTCAAGGAAATGATAAATAAATTACAAATGGAGGACAATAAGCCTATGATTACTCCCATGGTCACTGGATGTAAACTGAGCCTAGAATATGATTCACCAAAAGTGGACCAAACGATGTACAGATCAATGATCACAAGGTTTCTCTATTCAACAACAACAAGACCTGATATCATATAGGCTATAGGAATTGTGGGGAGATTCCAATATGCACCTAAAGAAACTCACTTAAAAACAATAAAGAGAATATTAAGATATATTAAAGGCACCTTAGAACTTGGATTGTGGTATCCAAAAGATAAAGACTTCAATCTAACTGCATAGACTAATGAAGATTGGGTCGGTAGTACAGATGATAGGAAAACAACCAGTGGAGGAGCATTTTTTCTAGGAAAATGTCTAGTAGCATGGCTAAGTAAGAAGCAAACATCCACATCAAAATCTACAACATAGGCATAATACATTGCTGCTATGTCCTGTTGCACACAAGTTCTTTGGATGAAGCAAACATTAGAAGATTTATGAATAAGATATGATAATCACATTAATATTAATTGTGATAACACTAGTGCCATAAGAATATCCAAAAATGCATTAATACATTCTAAAATCAAACACTTCCCAATTAAATACCATTTCCTAAGAGATCAGGTTACCCAAAAAATAGTTAAAATAATGTATGTAGACACCAAAGAACAGTTTGCAGAGATTTTCACAAAACATTTCCCCATGAGTACTTTTGAAAATCTTCCAAATAAATTAGGAGTAACTCAAAAACCTCATTAAAAACCATAAAATCGTATCATAAGGGGCACATGGTGAGGGGGATCATTTCCAAACGGGGAGCAAAGAAAGATCCCCTCTACCGGGGGGGAAATTGATAAGAGAAGAAATTTCAAAAAGAAAAGGTTGATATCAATGACAAAGGGGGAGATTGTTGGACACATTTTCATTGATGTGTTGTCATTGATGTTAACAATTGAAGATCATTTTGATGTGATGATGATTTTTATGATGAATTTTCATTGATGACAAACAGGGTGCAAAAGAACGTTATTAAAATCTCAGAAGAAATAAGAGATGAACATATTAGAAGGAAGAACATTAATCGAAGCTCATAAGAGATGGAACACAAGAGCCATTCGATAAGGAATCAAACTAGATCATTACTCTCGAAGGATGAATTTAGCAGAATGCTACAACAATCATCAGATCTGGGAACTGTAGAGAAGGATCGTCGGATCAACACCCGATTAAGTCCTGACCATTGGATCAACACAAGTAATATCTAGAGTGGAGAGAAACTACAGATATCAAAGGAAAAACTAACATCCATTCATGCTTAACCTCTGCAATCCTCCTATACTGTCAATCTATATAATCGGCAAGATCAACGATTGGCATCAGTTCCACTACCAACGAGCAGTTTCCATTGCGAAACTCGACAAAGTTTTTAAACATCGTGCTAGTTGGGACTCCACAATCATCCCCGATCATTCATCTAATCCAGGATGAATCATGACCCTTAGATCAAGTAGAGTGAAAATATAGTGTAAGGTGTACTAAACAATTGATAGGAATTAGTCATCGTAGTATCATGGCTTATTCGGTAGGTAACCACTTCAGAGGGATTGAACTACCTCAGAGTTCTATTAACCCGAAGTCTCGGAGAGTCGAAGTTCTAAAGTAAGATCTCACCGTATGTCAAGAAGGAAGATTCACGGTCGAGATCCTAAAAAGCGAACAATGAGAAGAATGTTAACAAAATGTCTTGTTGAGGTTGCATGGACCGTCCACTCAACTGCAGATCAAAAATTGATTTTCCGATCTACTTCGATGAAATGCACTCTGGAGGGATTGAACCTCTCAGAGTTC
>JASDQU010100733.1:374375-385331 GCA_032191745.1 Picea mariana | reverse complement strand
TATACTAAATATAGTCCAAGCCGTTCCTTCTAAAACGTTTTAGAAAAAAAGTTATAGTGAAAATTCCACGGTGTCTTAGATGTAGCAGCGAAACCCCAAGACCTCGAGATCTGATACCATATGTTAAGAACCAAATATCAATATAGCATAGAAAAACCTTAGAAAAAGTACTCAACGCCTTGAAAAAGAGATAATTTCAGATAATAAGCCTCTTCGAGGGGGAAACCTCCTTTTACCCCACTTAAATGTTCAAGTACCAGATGATTCAAAATGAAAATGTCTCGTTGGTATATATAGGAGACTAGGAGGTATAATTACAACTAATGGCCTAAAGCCGACATAAATAAAATAACATTACTAATATAATATGCCCCAATTAAGGGGTAATGAGCCAATATTAGGGCTTAATAGGTTGGTGATGTGTTGACCAAGCCTCTATATCGTGTAAAGTTTGAGCACTTTCGAGATAAGCTTGGTATAGTCCAAAAGGACCTCCCTCGAAAGGGGGAGTAGTGTTGTGTTGAGATATGCTAGCCTAGTACTTTTCTTCCAACTTAATTGTTGTGACATAAAACCATTCTAGTATTGTGCTTCCAACCTAATTGTTGTGTTGAGATATGCTAGCCTAGTACTATGCTTCTAGCTTAATTGTTGTGACATAAAGCCAGCCTAGTAATGTGCTTCCATCTTAATTGTTGTGTTGAGATATGTAATCCTACTACTGTGCTTCCAGGTTAATTGTTTTGACGTAAATCCAGTCTAGTACCATGCTTCCAACTTAATTTTTGTGTTGAAATATGCCAGCCTAGTATTGTTCTTCCAGATTAATTGTTGTGGCGTAAAACTAGTCTAGTATTGTGCTTCTAGCTTAATTGGTATGTTGAGATATGCCAACCTAGTACTGTGCTTCCAGCTTAATTTCTGTGACGTAAAGCCAATCTAGTATTGTGATTCCAGCTCAATTATTGTGTAGTGTGCCAGCCTCGTGCTGTGATGATGAACCAACCTCGTGCTGTGATGATGAGCCAACCTCATGCTGTGATGATGTGACCAACCTCGTGTTGTGATGATGATGTACTAGTTTTATACTAATCCATATTGATGTAGATGATAATTTCATTCTATTGAGAATGATGATGCTGTCGATGAGAAAACCTTCCGATGATTTATAGATACCCCATCAGTGTTCCAAGATGATATTGATGATGATGTTCTCTCACCCACCTGATATTGTTGATGATGTTTTCCTCTTTCTCACCTGTTGTTGTTGTAGAATACCCTTCTTTTTAAGGGGGAGTGTTGAAATAATGTAACTGCAAAGTGTATTCTAATTATTGTTGTATTATTCATTAGATCAATCCCCTATTGTGGATTGATCATGTCGTCTATTGTAAAAGACCAAATCCCCTTTTTCGGATTGGTCAAAACATAATTTTAATAGGAAGAATAAGAAGTCGGCCCCATAATATATTAAAGAGGCCCCATAATATATTAAAGGTGGTTATAACTACCCAAAAGAAGAAGTCGGCCCTGCCAGTGAAGAGACACCTCCGTCCACACGTGCCAGAGTTGTATAAATAAGGAGGCTAGCGCCTCATTTAGACACACACTCACTTGTTCATTGAGAAGCAAGTTTTGGATCTACAGTTGAAGAAGAGAGAGAGAGAGAGAGAGAGAGAGAGAGAGAGAGGCACATTCTTGGGAGATGACTTTCTGTATTTGTTTTAGTTATCTCTTGGAATTGTATTGACTATCTATAATAAGGAAGTTTTGTTGCATTTTCTCCTCCATTAGGGTTTCCCAGGATAAATGACGTGTCTCTTTTGATTATGTATTTCTCAGTGATCCTATCTTATGCTATTGTTATCTAGTGAAATGCAAATAACTCTAATAATATCTTAAACCTTAACAAAAAGAGTGGGAAATATTACAATTAGAAGAAAAGGATAACCTTTCTGCAGAGATACTGTCAACTCCCTCGCTCAACAGAAAAAAATATTTTCACTGGTTGATATCTTAACAATGGTATTCTAGTCTCAATCATGAGTAGACGCTTGCTAATAATATTTGAACAAACGGTCTTGCAAAGGTTAGTTGCATGCTTGCAATTTTTTATTTCAAAAAAATATTTTATTGGTGCGCAAGTCGATTTGAATTGAATCACATGATGGTTCATGTTGTTTCTTAAGGGAGGAATCTCGTTCTTTTGAAGCTATAGGTATTCAGAAAAAAATTGTGATTCCCCACTCCAAATAAAACTCTAAGGATTTTGGAGGCCAATTCTTTTCTGGACTCACAAGGTGGTGGAGTGAAATTGTTGAAGGAATTCCTTTCATAATCTTCGACAATGCTAGTTGATACTACCTGCATTGATATATGCATGTTGTCTGAGTCGTACAATGATTTTTATTATCTCTTCTCATGATTGTGGGATAGGACTATATGTCCTTCATTCCTGGATAATTTATGTATGTGCCACATTTCTTAGTTCGTATGAAAGTAATATTTGACTGTGCTGAAATTATTTCAAATGAAATATCTTATTAGTTGTCAAATTACATGAAGACAAAGAGGTTTTTCATGGCCTCATATTTGATATTTTCTATAGTGTATTGTGATGTGTTTGAAGGGTTACCCCCAAGGGGTAATGTTGATATTGAAAATGACCTTGTTCAATTATGGTACCTTATGTTATGGAGGTACAAGGCACCATTCCACTTCTACCAAGTGAAAGAAAAAATCGTCAAATAGTTTAGACACATTCTCACTAGAACACAACCAATAAGGATTACACGTGAACCTTTTAATTTTTTCAAGCAAAAAGGAATCTATGTATATGGGGATGTAATCCATCCATCAGATTCTATTATCATTTTCATGAGTACACTTGTTTCAAAGAATTTACCTTTCTTTCATCTCAATCTGCGATAATCTAGATTTATGTGTTTATTGTTTACCTATAAAGCCAATCCCTGATTATTTTCCGCTCTTCTTCCAGGTTACCTCTATTACTATATGGTCCATGGGAACCCCATCTTAGTCCTCTAGGATGAACACATTTCCTTTTCTCGTTTAAGGATCATGGATATTATGTTGCGTCATTTGTGCACACATTTATTTGAACTTGGACAACCAATTTGTAATATTCTTTTAAAGATTCTCACATAGAGCTAATTGTGGAGCTCACAACTTTTGTTATTTTTGACTTTTCAGTTTTATTAAAGAACGAGATGTCAAGTATGTGTTTCTATTTCATATTTATGATACCAAATGTTTGAAATCATTTAAAACCCTTTGTTTTGGACCTTCACTTATTTTCTACCTCATATAACTTGCTTCGAATCATTTTTGTATAGTCAATGAATGGATTTGATGGAATGGATGTAGTTATTTTATGTATTTCAAATTAAGTAATTGTTCTTCTATGGTTTATAGTTCCTATTTAGTTATTTGTTTACCACCTGTTCCACTCTCAGGTGTTGATTATATGAATGTGTAAATCTATTATTTTGAATAAGTAAATTTAAAATTTGAGTCATAAAGAGGAGTACCATCTCTATAAAAATGAAGAGGGGATATTAAAAATATTGTTAGAATGCCGTACAAGGTTGAATCTTGTCCTTTATAGGAAAGGAGATCAACAATGAGTTAATGGGTTAGTGGGTTGGTTAAGGGTTGGAGGCTAGGGGTTAGGGATTGGAGATTATGGATTATATGTACTGTGGTTTAGGGGTTATGTGAGTTAAAATGGATAAGGTTTAAGGGTTATGTGAGATAAAATGGATAAGATTTATGAGTTAGGTGAATATCAAGAAGGGATATAAAGTCCCATTTTGTATAAATGCTAAAAATGTTATTAGACATGTTAAAATATTAAAAAATGTTAGAATATTTAGACACCTAGGAGTTAGTTAAGATCTACTTGGTCTAATGTGTCGTTAGGTAAAAGTGTGGTTCCTAGTGTGTTTCTTTAGTATGCATTAGTTTGCATTTGTATTTAGGAAATCTGATGGTTACGATATGTTCCCGACATAGAGTGATCCAATGGTTCATACTCTCCTCGATATTGACGACCATTGATCCGTGGCCTAACACCCAATTGGTCCAGGATGGAGGGTCATTTTTCGATGATCGATTGTGAGAAACTCTCTTGTAAAATCTCTATGTAATATTTTTCTTTGCATTAATAAACTGCTCCAAGTGGTCGCGTTGGTTGGGGTCATGGATGTTTCCCCATAGGGGTTTTAACACGTGAAAACATCAGTGTGATGATCTTTGATATGGTTATCTGAGTGGTTATTGAAGGTGTTCATCCTCTGTTGGAATACCTATGTTGTCGAACATGGTATCAGAGCCTGTTTGAAGACCCACTCCTGTTGTAGATTGAGATCATGAAGTCGAGTTTCCTCATCTTCATTTTCTATCATTTACATACATTTTTTGGCTGAGAGGACTATTCCATTGCATCCAGAGCACTCATTTAATTTAGGAACACTTTTCGTTTCACTCAAAAAGGTTTCCGTTTTCCCAAGATACGACCATTACAGTAAGATCCAGAGGTATAAAGCTTGAATACACATTTTTTAATTTTTTTGCAGAGTAGTATTCTGGTTTTATTTCAGTTTTGTATTATTTATTTCTGGGTTTCTACTCTTTTAGATATGCGTATTCTCTTTTCCCCGTGCCCTGTGCAATCTCGGAAAATAAAAAATAGATAGGAAAAGTTGCATCTTCCGGGTAAGCTAGCCGAGATCTAACCCTTGTCATCGAGAAGAGAACTTTTTGTTCTTGTGTGAAAAGATTTTTTTTTTATCACGCTCTCCAAGGTCATCTTCAACAACAACAACAAAAACAACAACAATCCTCCTTCTGAACATTACAATATGTTTTGCTAGACCATTTGGTTAAAAGTTGTCTTATTAAGTAAGAAGTCTTGAGTTCAAGTCTCTCTTTTGTTACTTTTTTTGAAAAAGTTCATGCTAAAATTGTAAAGTGTATTTCACTTCAAGTATAAAAGTGAATCACTATAAGTAGCCTTAATATTTTATTTTAGAGTTATTTATTTCGCATGAAACTTTTCTGTTATAAAGTAACGTCATTGTAAAAGTGATCCCCACTTCTCTTTATAAAATTGGGTCACTTCTTAAAGCAACTTACACTATCACGTGGTCATTTAGTTACTGTTTATCCCTTTCTTTAAAAGGTCATAACCCTCACATCCGAAGTCCGTTTTCAGTGTTGTTTTTTTTTAACATAACTTTTCAAGCTCTTTCCATTCATATCATCAGTTTCAGTTTTTAAATCCGTATTATCTGCATATTTAATATGGATTCTACAAGTAATCTTTTACTTACCAGCACCAACTACTTCCAATGGGAATCCCATATGGAGGATTTATTAATAAGTAAAGGCTTGTATGGGATTACCTTGGGAAAGGAAACATCACCCACTGATGTTGATAAGAAATCCAAATGGGATAATAGGAATGGCGAAGCACGTGGATTAATCAGAATGTCCATCTCTCTTGATTTAAGGTTCCACCTTCAATGAATTGATCAACCCAAAGAAGCTTGGGACAAGATTGAATATGTGTTTGGTAAACATAATATTATTCGAGCACAAAATTTAGAAAATCAAGTACTGACTTTAAGTCCAAATGATTTTTCTTGCATTGAATACTATCTATCTAAGTTTAAAACACTTAGAACTTTATGTGAAGAATGTAAGATAAAGATAGAAGAAGATAGTTTCATCTATCTTATTCTTTCTAAGCTAGGTTGTGCATATTCTGTGTTTGTATATACCTTTTATGCCATGCAATAGGCTCTAGGGACAACTTATAAAAAACCCAGTCTTGAGAACTTTTTTGATGCTTTGATTAGAGAGCAAGATAAGCTTGTACAACTTGGAGTGATCAACACTACAAGTACCTCCAACAAAGTCTTAGTTTCCCAGCAAAAAGATAAACCCAAGTATCCCAAGAAGAAACATCCTCACCACAACAACAAGAAATATAAGGGTCACAAACCCACTCAGACAACTTCCACTCCTAATGGTGACAAAGGAGCAAAATATAAAAGTAAAAAAACTGACAGACATTGCAACTTTTGTGATAAAGATGGTCACGATGAGTCCAAATGTTTCAATAAGATGGAAACTTTAGAAGCAATGATGAATAAGCACAACATTAGTATTGATTCTACTTCTTCTTCTTCTTCTCATGGACATGCACTTTCTGCTTTTGGTTTCTCCTTCAATACAACTTCTACTTCTTCTTCTGATGAGTGGATTATTGATTCAGGAACATCTTATCATATGGCTAAGGATAGAGACATATTTTCTTCTCTAAATGAATGTAACACCAAGAAAATAGTTTTTGGTGATGAATATAGATCTCTTAGTGGTGAAGGATCTCGAACATTTAAAGTAGAAAACTGTCATTTCAATGATGTATTATGTGTTCCAAGTCTTTCTTGTAACCTTCTATCAGTATATCAAATCACTCATTCAAGTGAAGGTAAAACCGTAGAGTTTTCACCTCACCAAGTTGTAATCAAGGGTCTAAAATATCCTAAGCATTTCTTTGCAACTGGAATTGCTAATGATATTAGCAGGTTGTACAAGTTTGACAACTTTGGGTCATCATATTTTTCATCAGTTTTTGTTTCTCATAGCGATGACTTGAGCAAACTTTGGCATGAGTGGTTTGGTCATATAAAATATCGCTTATTGCAACAACTATGTAATCAACAGAGGGTGATTGATATTCCTCTTGTTTCGTGCAGAGATGGTGTTTGTGCCGGTTGTGTTCTCGACAAACATCATCAGGCCAGTTTTGAAAAACATGCCTCTTATCATGCCTCGAGTCCTTTGCAACTTGTTCACAGTAATTTGTGTAGTCCACTTTCTTCTCCTTCTTTTTCTGGGTGCAAGTATTTCTTAACTTTCATTGATGACTTTTCCAGACGTACATGGGTTTACTTCTTAAAACTTAAGAGAGAAGTTTTTGACAATTTTTTGGCCTACAATGCCCTTGTAGAAAATCAATCTAGACATCAAATTCAAAGGTTAAGAACAGATAATGGAGACAAATATGTGAACAATAATTTTACAAGTTACTTCACTACACAAGGAATCCAAATGAAACACACTGTTCCATATACACCATAACAAAATGGTGTTGCTGAGAGAGAGAACCGCACATTAAAAGAAATGGCTAATTGTAAGATCCAATCTAAGGGATTAAGTATAAAGTATTGGGAGGAAGCAATTAAGTGTGCAAATTATATAGTAAATCACATTACCACAAAGTCTCTTAAAAATATAACATTGGAAGAAGCTTGGACTAAAATTAAACCAGATGTAAGTCACTTCCATGTATTTGGCAGTATAGCATGGGCTCACATTCCTGATGAGAAAAGGAAAGCATTGCAGCCTAAAAGTGAGAAGTGTATATTTGTTGGTTATTCTAAAGATGTCAAAAGTTACAGACTTCTTCAACCACATTGTAATAAAATTATTATTGGAAGAGATGTTAAATTTGATGAAAATATCTTGGCTTGCGAGCCTAATTCGACATTTGTGCCTTCTTTGGCCTGCGAGCCTAATTCGATGTTTGTGCCTTCTTTGGCCTACGAGCCTAATTCGGTGGTTGTGTCTTTGTCATCTTACGAGCCATCTTCGATGTTTGTGCCTTCTTCTATTATGGTTTCTTCTTCAAATGATGACAATGAGGATGAAAATCCACCTCTGCTTGCTCACCTTCCTCCAAATAATTCATTTGAACCTGAACCAGCACCAACTCCACCGCTTCCTAAATGGGTTCATTCAACACGAGAAGAAGTTGGTGATATTGTCGGTGATCCTTCAGATCAATGTCGGACACATTCACAGTTCCAATGAGCCTCTTCTCTTTTGGCTCAAGTTTCAGAAACTCATGATCTTGAGACATTTGTAGAAGCTTCAGGCCATCCAGATTGGGATACAACAATGAATGAAGAGTATCGTTCTTTAATGGAAAACGATACTTGGGATATTGTACCTCTTCCAAAAGGAAGAAAACTTATCAGATGTAAATGGGTCTACAGAACTAAGTATGCATCAGATGGAAGTGTTGAAAGACACAAGGATCGGTTAGATGCCAAAGGATTTTCCCAAGTTGAAGGAATTGAATATAATGAAACCTTTTCCCCTTTATCCAAAATGAATCCCATCTGACTTGTTCTTTCCCTTACCGCCTCACATAAATGGGAGGTCCATCAGATGGATGTTAAATCCACCTTCTTGCACAGATATTTGCAAGAAGAAATATACATGGAACAACCTCCTGGCTACGTCTAGAATGACTCTAGCCTTGTTTGTCGCCTTAAGAAATCTCTTTATGGTCTCAAGCAAGCTCCCTGATCTTGGTATACCAAAATGGACAACTTTCTTATTTCCACTGGATTCTCTAGATGCCATTTTGATCCTAATGTCTATACCAAGAAGGTAGGAAGCCATCTCATAATCCTTGTCCTTTATGTTGATGACCTTATCCTTACTGGTAGTGACCCAAAAATTTTAAACAATATGAAAACCAGCCTTAAGAAGAAATTTGAAATGATAGACTTAGGATTTTTGCACTATTTCCTTGGCCTCCACGTTTTGCAAACCAATGAAGGAATTTTTCTTTCCCAGTCTAAGTATGCTTATGACCTTCTTCGTCGCTTTCACATGGACGAGTGTAAACCAACCCCTTCTCCCTTCTAGTCTGGAGTTAAGTTTACTGCCGCCTATACTTCTCCCGAAGTTGATGCCACCCTGTACCATCAATTAGTTGGTAGGCTCTTATACTTGACTAATACCCGTCCTGATCTTTCCTTTGTTGTTGGTCTTGTTGCCCGGTATATGAAAACACCCCATGAAAGCCATTGGAAATCAACTAAAAGGATACTTCGCTATGTGGTACCGTTCAGTTCAGGATACATTACAGTTTAGGGGGGCTCCTTTATTGGTTGGTTTCACTGATTCAGATTGGGCCGGTGACCTTGATGATCGGAATTCCACTGCAAGTTATGTTTTCAGCCTTGGTTCAGGACCTGTCACTTGGGCCTATAAGAAACAACAGGTTGTTGTACTTTCTTCAGCAGTAGAAGAGTACCAAGTAGTGGTAAATGCAAGCCAGGAAGCCTTGTGGCTTCGACAGATCCTTTCAGAGTTTGGATTCCAGCAGTAGCATCCGACTAGCCTTTGGTGCGACAATCAGAGTGCCATCAAGCTCGCCAAAGACCCAGTTCAACATTAGCGTAGCAAACACATCGAGCTACACATGCACTCCATCAGAAAGCTCATTCATGATCAAGGTATTGAAGTGCTCTTTTTCCCTACAGAAGATCAAGTTGCAGACATTTTCACAAAGTCTCTTATAGAAGTGAAGTTTTCAAAACTTTAATCTATGTTAGGAGTTCAAGAAGTTGTCATTAAGGGGGGATAGGCTCTAATGCCTCCTTCCTTCTCCTATTGTGTCACTATTGTAAATCCTTCAATCCTATCCCAAGTTGTTCTTAAGGGGGGATGTTAGGATATTTAGACACTTAGGAGTTAGTTAAGATCTACTTGGTCTAATGTGTCGTTAGGTAAAAGTGCGTTTCCTAGTGTGTTTCTTTAGTAAGCATTAGTTTGCATTTGTAGTTAGGAAATCTGATGGTCACGATATGTTCTCGACATAGAGTGATTCGACGATTCATACTCTCCTCGATCTTAATGACCATTGATATGTGGCTTAACACTCGATTGGTCCATGATCTCTATTTAAAGAGCATGGAGGGTCATTTTCCGATGATCAATTGTGAGAAACTCTCTTGTAAAATCTCTCTGTAATCTTTTTCTTTGCATTAATAAAATGCTCCAAGTGGCCATGTTGGTTGGGGCCGTGGATGTTTCCCCGTAGGGGTTTTACCATGTGAAAACATCGCTGTGTTGATCTTTGATCTGGTTATGTGAGTGGTTACTGAAGGTATTCGTCGTCTGTTGAAATACCTGTGTTGTTGAACAAAAAACACCACAATCCTTATCTTTATGAATATAATTCCATAATCTAACATTTTAAATTAATAATACCACTTTAATTTTTAATTTTAATGCAATAAAATATATGATTCCATATTTAATCTCACTATATTGAATCTAATCATTAAGAAGAATATTATTAAAAACATTAATTTAATCATAGATATAATTGTAATAACATATTGTTTATGACATTTTTAGAATCACAACAACAACAACAACAACAACAACATAAAATAAATGATCACATTAAGAAATTATTTAATATATATATTATATGATCACATTAAAAAAAATCCCATTTAATAAGCTATGAAGAAAAATATTTTGTTATTTAATGCTATATCCTCCAAAATATTAAAATAAATTTAATTATTTAATAAATCATTAGAATTTTTTTTAATTATTTGATACTATATCCTCTAAAATTATTATAATAAATCATATAAATATTAAAATAAATTTAATCATTTAATAAATCATTAGAAAAAGATTTAATTATTTGATACTATATCCTCCAAAAATATTATAATAAATCATATAAAATAAATTTGAAGCTAGATGTATCCTAATTACCACCTAAACATTGATCATGGTATCCTTCTCATCTCCAATACGAAGATGATGTTACTAACATGTTATAGTAAAAAAATAATATTATACTAAAAAATAGTATCACCTATTTTTTATTTAAAAGGTATTCACATGTCAAAAATATTTGTGAATCAATATATCTTTCGAGACCATAAATAGGAAAACAACAAATATTATAGATAATAAATATTAACATATGTGATTCAATTTATTTTATTTGTTGAAAAAAATTTGAATAATCTAAACAGGGTAAGATTTAAATTTTTTATCATATATTTTTAATGATTTTTATTTAAAATTTAGTTAAAAATTATA
>JASDQU010100733.1:263467-365206 GCA_032191745.1 Picea mariana | reverse complement strand
TCGAAGGTCGGCCTTCTCCATTTGTTGGCTGGATCTGCATTTGCAGTAACCTGGCTATAGGAGATGCCTGTCGGCTCCTCTCCAGGCCCTTGCGGGAGCCCCTGCGGGGCCATTGATTCGTTGCCTCAGTCCGCTGCGGCGCGTGAGGTTGTAACCCTAGTTTCAGCTCGAAGTTGTCCCTAATGCCAGATTTTTTAGCTATTCTGTTTGTTAAACTACTTTGAAATTTTGGTTGATATCTTTAAGAACCTTATTAAGATACTTATTAAAGCTGAGATGGGAAAATTACAGAGGACATGGAATCAATTATTGATCCATTCATGGTTTGAGGAAGAAGTACATCCTCCTTCCACATAGATACATGATAAATTTTCTGAGCCTAATCAAGAATCTTCACCCAATGAAATTCAACTAGTCATTCCAAGGAAGGGTAAAAGAGAAGCTTATTTAAAGGTTTTAAATGAGCTAGTGGAAGCTAAGACAACCAGCCTCGAAGCAAACAAAGGGTCTTCTCATATCCTAGGTGGCGGTAAGCATTCATTTCCATATTCCCAAAAGACTTATTCTAGAAGGACTAGAAGGTTGGTAAAACCTAGGGTATTGAAGGAAGATAAAAAACCTCAGACAATAGAAGAATTTGTAGACCTTGTACAACTTGAAGAGAATTCCTCCTATCTCAATATACTCTAAATACGATGCTTCTAGATATAAAATTTTGATGAGAAAAAGAAGCACTAGGCCTCAAACTAAATTCACGTTGAAATATAGAGCAATGTATAACCCTGCCATTAAAGATAAGGTTATAATTATTGATGAAGAATCTGCAAACCCAAAAGAGGATCCATCAACAAGAAAGAAAATTCATGTAACCAAGATTGAGAGGAATGTGTATAAGAAGGGAGGTCTGATAGCAAATACAAAGTCTCTTACAGGAAAAAACAAAGCTCTTGCAAGAAAACAGAGTAAAACGAATAAAAGAGACCCAAACCCTACGATAATATTTGAAGGGGATAAGTCTAAGAGAATAAAAAATCTTTCTCAAACCAAACAGACAAGAAGGAACAATTTATATTTGTTGGCAGAAGTAGCTACATCAGTTTTTCAAGGAGAATTCACAGTTTGAGAATTTCACCTTCAATGAAAACCCTAAATTTTGACTGAAGACGATTGATGAAGGAAGAAACTTTTTGTTTCCTTGTATTTAAGAGACCATTCCCCTTCTTTTTTATGATTGGTTGTAACTTGGGTGAGGAAAGGCATAAAAAAGGATCAAAACTGGTTTTTGTATGGTTCCATAGGAAGTTCCTGCAGTCTCATACACAGGAAAATATTGGCACTATAGGAACACCTGTAGAAGGCGATTTTGCAGCACATATGACACAAATTCATATTTTCATAATGGAAAAACGTTGTAAACAAGGTAAAGACTTTATGGATCATTAGATGGAGTTAGATACCCCTTTTTTGGATCTAAATTCTATCTTGGGATACGATGATTCTACACATCAGTTATCATTGTTGAGTTGTCAAATTATTGATTCGAGTGTATCAATGAAGATCACGAAGATCTTGGAAGGATAAAGAGGAAGATGCAGCGTAATCATCTAGGTGGAAAGAAATTCAACCAAAGAACTTTTTCTATGCAAGGTTGTTGCCTTTATTATAAGATCTTTTTGCAAACTATTTATTGTTTTGTATATCAGTAGATAAAGACATAAATTCACCTTGAGCACTTGTAGGGATTAGTTTTGATGTGTCCGTGACTATCAAGTTGACCATGCATGAAATCAATGTAAAACACTATATATTTATTGAAGTAGAAAAAGAAAGGGTTGGATCTCTCTTTGACTTAAAGGTTTTAATTATACGACTATTTTGATCCTTCCTACCTATGTAAAGATTTCAATTGTTAATGAAGTTGATGGTTGGTGTGTATCTCTCATATTTGTTTATCACTTCTATTACCTTATCTTGAACATATGATTACTGTTATATGCTCATATGGATGTATGTATGTACTGAAAAGGTTTCTCTATTTTGTATAGTGTAATATTTGTCGCATGTGTGTTTGAGTCTTTTAAATCTTATTGAGAAAAAATTTCTGAGTGTAGGTTTATTCTTCTACTGATCAAATATATGAAAGAACAAACGTTCTTTGATGATTGTCAGTTTTGTTTCATTAATTCTCCTTAATCATACCTTATACTCTTTTTAATCCAACTGAGGTTTTGTTTACCTAATCTGTTGCACATAGGGAAGTGGTTTTAATAGCTCATTCAACTAGCTACATTGAGATCAAGAGTGTGATCCCTCCATCTCTCTAAAACTATTTTCTTTAAAAAATTTATAAACAAGGTTTGCTAGGATTAACTCAATATCAGTCTTGAGTTGACTTATAGTGCTAAAATCTTTTGGCATCGTTGTCGAGGATATAAATGATGATATTTTCCCTGGGTAGAACGACACAAGTTTATATATCTAGTTGTAGATGGTGAAACTATAACTAGACACAATTGACTAGAATATATTTTCACCTAGTGACTCCACATTAGACACTCTAGCTCCAAAGAGAAAGGGGAATAGATCCCATCCAAAAATCTAGATGTTCTTATTTTTTCAGACCCTGAGAAGATCCTAAAACAATCCAAATCTATTAAAAAATTAAGATATGAGAAACTATTTCTTTTACCTCTTTCTGAAGAATCCACCTCAGAGAAAGAGGAATTTGTTGAACCATAATAATTTTACACACCCTACCCTGAGAATAGATATAAAATTGAGAAAATATTTGAATTCCCTGAAGAAACAGAGTACATTCCCTTAGAAAATATCCCAATCCTTGAAGAAATTCAAGAAGAGAAAGAAAATCCTAGCTTCCAAGTTAATATCCCTGCTGCTGAAAAACTTGCTGAAGAAATTCTCCAGCCTTCTCCAAAGATTCAATTGGTGAAAATATCTAATCCCCCATCACCAAAATCACCACAATGACCACAAAAGCATCCACCTTTAGTTGGTCAAACAATGGTTGGTGCAACACCTCCCAATCTAATGGATTCTATCATGGTTGCTAGATATGCACCTTTGGTATTGCCAAATAATATCCATCCTCTCCTAGGAAATGATTACATGAAGTATGTTGGTTACTTGCACTCTTGCTACCATTATAGGGCTAACCCAGGTTCAGATATACTATGGTTTCCAACAAAATCTCCTAAAACTATCGACCCTCCTGGTTAACTAGAAGGCAACACAACGCACCGAATGCACTACGCAGTCTCACCCGAGATAGTTCTTATCGGTGGATACACTGCTTAGGTGATTGCAGGCTGAGAAGGAGTGGGGACCTGGGATTAAACTCTGTTATCTTCATTTGTTTACTCTAACATTCAATTACCTTGATTAATTTTTCCTTCTTATTCATGCATGTAAAATAACAGATCTAACTAAGTCATTCATGCATTTTTCTAACATCTAATCATTAACATTAAAGGAAATACTCAATATGCAATCACACAACACATGATATACTGTGGTTTGCCCTCTCTTGGGCTACGCCCACAAAGATTTGGCTACTCTGCTATTTTATTATGGTGTTTCCAAAACTATAATGCCTTGTGCATTACAACTCTCCATCCAACATGTCGAGATCTATGATGAGGTGGAGTATATCACACCAGGCTCCTTATCCTGTGATATAACCCTCAAGATATACCTTATTTCCTCTCCTCATCTCAACAACTTACAAAATAGATCAGAATTATAGTCATTCGGTATTCGAACAACGTAGTAATAATGACCAACAACACAACCCTCGACCTAGACCTCCTAGGTACCTACTTGTACGTTTTTTTGTCTTATCAATCATTACATATTCTTAGAAAAACCCTAACCCTAGCATGGTTAGGTCTTATTGCATGTGTACCTCACATTCTTTCCTCCTCTACATGCAAGTTTACATTCCACGTGATGCTTTTCCTACCAGCTGTCTTTTCCTTCTTTGTGCTTTATTCTCCAAACTTAGTCTTTACTCCAAAGTGGGCTTTCTCCCAATAGGACCCCAACACTAACATGTGGCTCGTCCCGAGACACCTAGGAACTACACACTCCTTTGAGAGCCTCTTCTAGACTATGAAACTTGTCTTCAAGTCCCCTTCCTCATGTTTGGACCTGCACTGCCTTTTCTATAAGAACTTCTAAGTGTTTCACTATGACCTCCTCCTGAACTATGGATGTACATTCCGATTGTTTCTACGCCATATTATTATTCTCTTCCTCCAACTGTGCGATCATTTCTGCTACTTTCTCTTGGAGGGGTTACATCTGTTCATGTATCTCATGTTTGTGCCCCTGTGTCGTCTTTATCTCGGCCTACAATCTCTTCATCTCTTGCATTCCTTTTAAATGATCAATGATGCCCATTGTATTCTTCCTCTTCTTGAGGTATTTGATTTCTACACTTATTCTCTCTTCCTCCTAGTCCCACCAATGGACCTGCCCACTTTCCTCCAGTGCTGTCCAAAGCTGCGCTTTTCTATCAAACAATTATGTTGTTGTATTAGCTTGTTTCTCCAACTCTGCTAGTTGGAGTGAAACTTCTACTTTCCTCTTCTCCCCAACCTTAGCTGGAGTCATTGGAGTCCATTTTTCCTTCAGTTCCTCAATATGTTTCTTATAGTGGTCGATGGTTTGGGAAATATTATTGAGTTTCTCCTCTGTACTTTGGTTCTTGGCCTACGTGTTGTCCAAAAGGTGGTTGTAGACTATTGTCATTCCCTGGTCAATTTTATCTGCATGCTCTTTCTCTTCTTTGGTATCAAACTTTACTTGTTCGACCATCAGCTCCAATGATTCCTTGTCACTCTTAGTTTCCTTCAGTTCTAATGCATCTGTCCTCACGCGTGACTGCACCTCCTGCACAACACTGACTTGGAGTCTATACAACGCCTTTTTGGGTATCTTAGCTCATACCATGTCGACCTATGCCAAATATTTTAGTGGCTTCTATGTTGTGGTTTCATCCATCTGCAACATGCCATTTGTTACTCTGAATATTGGACTCACATAGGAATTTGTGTGCACAATGTGTTTCATTTATGGTGTAGTACTTGTTGCCACCATTGTTTCTCCCTCGGGGAAGCATTTTTTTCCCCTTTCATACCCAAGATAGTTCTTATGGGTGGATACAACGCTCAGGTGCTTGAAGCCTAAGAATGAGTGGGGACCTGGGATTAACCTTTGTTATCTTCGTTTGTTTACTCTAACATTCAATTATCTTGATTAATTTGTCCTTCTTATTCATGCATTTAAAATAATAGATCTGACTAAGTCATTCATGCATTTTTCTAACATCTAATCATTAACAGTAGAGGAAATACTCAATACTCAATCAAACAACACATGATATACTATGGTTTACCCTCTCTTGGGCTATGCCCATAAAGATTTGGCTGCTCTACTATTTTATTATGGTGTTTCCAAAACTACAACGCCTTGCGCATTACAACTCTCCATCCAACAGGTCGAGATCTATGATGAGGTAGAGTAGATCACACCAGGCTCCTTAGCTTGTGATCTAACCCTCAAGATATACCTTATTTCCTCTCCTAATCTCAACAACTTACAAAATAGATCAGAATTATAGTCATTCAATCTTTGAACAACATAGTAACAATGACCAACACACAACATAGTAACAATGACCAACAACACAACCCTCGACCTAGACCTCCTAGGTACCTACTTATATATTTTATTGTCTTAGCAACCATTACATATTCTTAGAAAAACCCTAACCCAACATGGTTAGTTCTTCTTCCATACATGCCTCACATTCTTTCCTCCTTTGAATGCATGTTTACATTGCACGTGATGCTTTTCCTGCCAGCTATCGTTTCCTTTGTTGTGCTTTATTCTCCAAAATTAGTCTTTACTCCAAAGTGGGCCTACTCCCAACAGGCCCCCAACACTAACTGTGTCTCATCCCGAGCCACCTAGGCACTATGCGCTCCTTTGACAGCCTCTTCCAGACTATGAAACTTTTCTGCAAGTCCCCTTCCTTGTGTTTGGACCTACGCAGCCTTTTCTGTAAGAACTTTTAAGTTCTGTGCTATGACTTCCTCCTAAAATATGGATGTGCATTCCAATTGTGTCTACGCTATATTATTATTCTCTTCCTCCAAATGTGTGATCATTTCCACTACTTTCTCTTGGAGGGGTTCCATCTGTTCATGTATCTCATGTTTGTGTGCCTGTGTCGTCTTTAGATCGGCCTGCAATCTCTTCATCTCCTGCATTCCTTTTAAACGATCAATGATTCCCATTGTCTTATTCCTCTGCTTGAGGTCTTGGATTTATACACTTATTCTCTCTTCCTCCTAGTCCCACCGCTGGACCTGCTCATTTTCCTCCAGCACTGTCCAAAGATGCATTTTTCTGTCAAACAATTATGTTGTTGTATTAGTTTGTTTCTCCAACTCTGCTAGTTGGAGTGCAGCTTCTACTTTTCTCTTCTCCCTAACCTCAGGTGGAGTCATTGGAGTCCATTTTTTGTTCATTTCCTCAATATGTTTCCTATAGTGGTCGATGGTTTGGAAAATATTATTGAGTTTCTCCTCTGTACTTGGGTTCTTGACCTGTGTGCTATCCAAAATGTGGTTGTAGACTATTGTCATCCCCTGCTCAGTTTTATCTTCACGCTCTTTCTCTTCTTTGGTATCAAACTTTACTTATTCGACCACGAGCTCCAATGATTCCTTGTCACTCTTAGTTTCCTGCATTTCTACTGCATTTTTCCTCACRCGTGACTACACCTCCTACGCGACACTCACTAGGAATGTGTACAATGCCTTTTTGGGTATCTTAGCTAATGCCATGTTGACCTATGCCAAATATTTCAGTGGTTTCTATGTTGTGGTTTCATCCATTTGCAACATGCCATTTGTTACTCTGAATATTGGACTCTCCTGGGAATTTGTGTGCACAATGTGTTTCATTTGTGGCATAGTACTTGTTTTCACAATTGTTTCTCCCTCGAGGAAGTATTTTGTTCCCCTTTCATACCTTTGCTTGGTTCTGATTTTCTCTAGGACCTGCTTATTCTATCTATTTCATCTTGTATTTTCTCCCTTTGGTACTTGGATTCCTCAAATTCCTCTGGGACACAGTCTTGCACCTTCTTAGCCATGCGGTTAGTGTCGTCCTCTGTGATCGTGTAACCGGGAGAATCTTTATGTGCCTTTGATTTCTTGCGCGTTCCTCTTGTTTGTGAAATTGACCACTTAGGTGGCCTTGGTTCTTGGGGAGTAGATGCTAAGGGGATTCCCTACGTTTCCGTAGCCCCCAGTCCTTGTTATTTTTATTGTGAGGCAATGCCCTTCTTTCCTCCCTGCACATCCTTCTTTGTTGCATGCCCCTTATTTTTTCACGACAACTTCTGCATTGGTTTCGACCTTTTGGGCACAACTTTGTCTACTGCAGGTGTCTTAGTCTTCCCTGTGTCCACCTCCGTGCCTTTAGGTACTTCTTGATGTAAGACTGGGATCTTCCAGTCATCAAGCCAATATCGCATAGCCATTTCTACATCTTCCTTTGTGAAGAAGTATCTTAATTGGATCCACTCCTTTCCTAGATCCCTGCACGCTTGGATCCACATGTTGTTGCTAGACACCTTGAAATTGGCAATGTCCTTTAACTACGAGACTAACTATGGGGTAATTTTCCAAATGTTAGCTATGCTCTCCTATATTTATGTAAAGTACCTAGAAAAGGTACCCCTGTTTGTACTTATGTGCTTGGGGTTGCATTTTCTCCTTAATGATGTGCACCGTGATGCATGACACCAACCTATCCTACTGCAGAAGTATGAATATGGGGTTTCTCTCCACCCCATCAGCATGATTATCATGAGTAGCCATGAGTAGTGGAACTTTGTGACGAGATCTTGTGCATCTTTGCATTCCTCTAGGAATAGGTTGAGTATGTAAGGGGCCCTACTGAGCGACATGCCATTCGCACACTATGTTGTAGATGTGACGACCCTGGTAGGGACTTCTTCCTTGTGACATTTTCTCAACATTTTAAAGACCATGATTTTGGTGGCCATCTGTGTCGCGACATCACTAATCCTTTTGATAATAATGCCACATGATCCCATCTCTATCCCACATGTTCTCTTCATTTCTTCAGCCAATGCCTTCTCTTTGGTTTTTTCATCCAGGTACTTTGCGGGGTTCTCACCCATTGACGATAGTCCTGTGATTGTTCCTATTAGCTCTACTTCTATGGAGACGGGTTTTTCCATCCATAGGAATACTCCATGGAGGATTGCTATCAACTGATTGATGCAGTTGTTCACTCTTTCCCCCTTCCAAAGTGGGGAATCTCCAAAATGTTGAGGATCCATGTGTTTTCTAAGCCCGCTTCCCATGGCTTTGGTTGTAGGATGGTGTCTCTAAAGGTCCCTATCCATATGCAGTCCAAGTAGACCTGTTGCGAAAATTCAAGGAATTTACCTATGTTGGCCACATCGTGGTCCGAGTACCTTAGTTTCTCCATGCAACCTATAAATTTTGGCATGGTTTGCACTCCTTCCAGAATGCACAGGAGAAAAATTGTTATGTCCAGATGCCTGCGCGGAGACTGAGCCATAGCCTATTTTCCCTTCCTTTTTGTCTGTTGACTTTAGGACACTGCCTCCATATATCTTCTTTCTACATCAGGGTCTAGCTGACCAGTGATATCCTCTACTAGAACCTCTTGTTTTTGCGTGGCTTCTATTTTGGTATTTTTGGGTACTATCACCTCTGTCTACGTAGTAGCTTGGCCATTTCCTGTTGGACCCCTTCGGCCTTGGCAGTTTCTAGTGGGTTTCCTGTGTTATGCACGGGTTGTCCCTATGCGTTGGTGGTCGAGTCGACTTCCATGGCTAACGTGGTTGGACCCTACCTTTCTTCCACCACTGGTGTAGGTTCTATGGGTGCCTCAAACAATGAAGGAATTTCATAAAATTTAAAAATTCCTCGGGTTGTCTGGTTTCCTTTCCTACCTCTACTGCCTCCTGCGGTGCCCTACTACTTCATGTTTTCCTCCCTTCTTAGCTCGATGCACCCATATTTGGTGGTTCCATAGTGGGTACTGGTTCATTTCTACTGACTAAGTCTTCACTAGTTCGCTCTGTGTCAACTCACTTCCTCTCTGCATGCTCTATTTCTCTACAACTTCACGATTTCACAATGAGTCTTACATTTCCCGTGTTTCTAGTTTATATAGGAAAGTAATGAAACTTCTTGGAGAGGTTTCCCCAGCTTTGATTAATGTAAATTCTTCTTGTCGTAACTGCCATTTTTCAAATTTATGCCTTTTCTGACCATTATTGCTGCAAATTGGTGCATTTTTTTCCTGTAACCGCCTTTTTTCAAATTTCCTCCTTTTTTGACCATTGCTCCTTTTTCCAATGTGCTGAGTTTTCCAAGTGCGCGGTATGTCATGTAGCTGTTGTGCATGGAAATTTGATTTTCATCATGCTAATTCCATTTTTGTTGCACGTAGTCTTATGATGTTTGGCGCGGTAACCCATTATTTTTTATATACATATCTCTTTATTGTGTGGTAACTTTATAATTACTAGGAGGTCTACTGTCCCTATACAATTTCATTCGACTCCCATTGATAATTACTCTGAGTTATGTACCTCCTAAATCTTTCAACTGTACATCTCCCTCTTCTGTGACAGTATTCACTTCATATGGTCCTAGCCAATGCATTATGAAATTTCCTCGATGTTGAAGAAATTTACTGTCATACACCAAAACTAGGTCTCCCTCCTTAAAACTCTTCCTTTTAATATGTCTGTCATGCCAAGATTTGTCCCTGTCTTTCTTTACTTCTTGGTGAAATCCTACTATAATCCTATCTTCTTCCATATCCATCATCTGACTTAGCCTTTGTTGTACTGTGCCTCATTCTGTCATGTTGGTAATTGTTTCTACACGCAAACTAGGTACCAAAAATTATAATGGCACCATTGATTCTTGTCCATATACCAACCTGAATGGTGGTTTTCCTGTCAAATGTTTGCATGTAGTCCTATATTCCCATAATACTGTTGGTATCTTCAAATCCCAATAATCCCTATTTACATTGAAAATCTTTGTCAATGCATTCTCTAGGATATTATTGAAGGCTTCCACTATTCCATTTGCTTGAGGGTGAGATGGTGTACTCTTTTGATGATAGACTTCAAACTCCTCAGTCATAGCCTTGATAGTACTATTGATGAAGTGATTTCCTTGGTCACTCATCAAAATCCTTGGGCATCCAAATCTGGTGATCACTTTCTTAAACATGAAGTGTGTTTTTGTCTCTGCTTAAGTACTCTATTGTAGTAATGATATACCATTCTCCTAACCTCCTTGTTGGTGGGTTAATTGGTCCCACAAAATATATTTCCCATTTGTTGAACACTTGCAAGCTTACCGGTGGTCTTAGGGGCATATAATCCCTTCTATTAGGTTTACCAACCCTCTAACATACATCACATTTCTGGCAGTAGTGCTTTGCATCTCTGTGAATGGTCGACCACCTAGTCCCATGCACAATACCTTCTGCGCGATATCTTTTCCTACACAATGTCTTCCAATTATTCCCTCATGAGCATCTACTAGAATCCTAAGCCTCTCATGTTCTAGTACACATCTTCTCAAAATGTTGTCTGTGCCCATCTTGCATAAGTGTCTTATAATTAGTTGATAATGTGCAACTATGACTACCATATTTTTCTTCTACGCAATGTTGAATTCTTGTGGTGCAGTCCCAGTATTGAATGATGTCAAGAAAATATTCATCAACTACTTGGACTGAAACTAATCGTGCATCAAGGAATTTGTCCTCTAAATTTGTAGGTTCTTCTCCATTGGTGATCCTTGACAGGCGATTGGGTCCTGCATTCAACTTCCCTGGTTTGACTATCACTTCAAAGTCAAATTTCTGAAACAACAGTAACCATCTACAGATCCTCCTCCCCAACATTGGCTTATTGACTAGGTATTTGAGGGCATAATGATCTGTGAACATTTTAAATTGTTTCCCAAGTAGGTAGTGTCTAAACTTCTGCAATGCATATACCATTTTTAGGCCTTCTCTTTCTTTGGTATTGTATTTTTTCTTTGACTATGACAATTTTTTTCTTGCAAATGCTATAGGATGATCTAACTCTACTGCTCTAGAATAGCTCCAAGTTTTATGGATGATGCATCTACATGCACATGAAATGTATTTTCCAAATATGGGAATACTAGTATCAGTGTTGTTACCATCTTCTATTTTAGAGTGTCCAACCCTCGTTCACAGTCCTCATTCCACTGAAATTTACTACCTTTCTTCAACAATTTCTCCATAGACGTAGTGATCTGTGCATACCCTTTTATGAATTTCCTGTAGTATCCTATGTGTACCAATGTTTCTCTCAACTGACATACTGATTGTGGTGGTGGTAACTTGAAAATCACTACAATATTGGCAGGATCTACTAGCAAGCCTTGTTTGAGAACTATATGGCCCAATAATATTCCAAATGGTGTCCCAAAAATGAACTTCTTTATATTTAATGATATCTGACACTGCCTGCATATTTCCAACATTAGCCTTAACACCTCTACATGATATTTCAACAGACTGTAGACTGTCCAATCATCCAAATATACTTCTTAAAATGGATTGATGAATTCTTTGAACGTAGATATGACTACTCTTGAGAATATTGTTGGTGCATTCTTTAGTCCAAAAGGCATGACTGTGTATTGGTAGGATTCCCATTCTATGGAAAAAGTGATATTATACCTATCTTTTAGAGCTATCTTGATCTAATTGTAGACTGAGAATCCATTTGTGAATGAGTATGCTTCTTGGCCTCCTACATTCTCTAATACATTGTCTGTGAAAGGTGTGGGAAAATGGTCATGTAGGAAAGCATATGATCCAAATTTAAGAGCAGAACGAGCTGATTATAGACTGAATACCATAAAAACAGAGATAGGAAGAATAACAAAAATATCCAGTGAACAATATCTTCTATTAAATAATGAAATAGGTTGAAACTGTAAAACTGGAGAACTGAAACTTACTTGATTGGTGGTAGCTATCTCTTAGAAGGGATGTGGCTGCTACRCACATATGTCTGAGTAGAATGGATTACAATGAGGCTCCATAGGCCCTTTTCATATTACTCATCAATTCCAAAACCCTAAACATCCAAAAACCTAACCCAAGAAGGTGAAATGCCAAAAGTCATGTAGGCCCTATGGGTAAGTTGGTGTTATTTGGTACCACAACTTCCTAGGGTCATAACATTTGCATACGAACTTCATTTTAGGTGTGTGATAGCTTGTTGGAAAGGTCTTTCAGAGAAATATACATTTCGCTGTCAGAATATGACCCTGCCTAAATTCTGATTGTGGCGATTAAAAAAAACAATGTTTAGGGCCTCAAAACAACCCTGAAAGTACAAAAAGATGTGCTGATATGAAAACATACAAAATAGGCTAGTTGGATTAAGAGAGATGCCACCCGTATCCACCTGGAGAATGTGTGTGGCTTCAGACATCCCTAGAAGTGTAGAAATCACAATTATAAATTAGTACAAAAAGATGTGTTGAACAAAAAATGGACACGAGGAGCTAGTTGGAATAGGTGGGTGGCCACCAATATCCATCTAGATCAACCCTCCCCCCTTAGGAGGCAATGGTATCCATTGGGTTGAGTTCCCCCATTAGGTGAGGAAACTTCTGTTGGATTTGGCCCCGGGTGAGACACTTGCCTTGGTGTAGGAGTTTCCCTTCCTTGATAACCCAATCAAGTTGGATCTGCTGCTAGCGAGTGGCCTTGACCTGTGTGTCCACTATTTGATTGGTGGATCCTTGTTCCATGCAGTCAAGATTGACCTCTGTGGGTGTCAGTTGTTCAACGATCTCAAAGTTTTTCAATAATGGTGGGAAATATGGATGAATGAGGTCCACATTGAATACTGGATGCAGACCAAGGAAGGGTAGAGTGTTGAGCTCAAAATCATTGCAACCCACAGCCTTGGTGATAGTGTAAGGCCCATAAAAAAATGGTTGAAGCTTCTAATGGGGCCCGGTGAGACTCTCCTTTTAAAAATATAACCAAAATTTGTCACTAACCTAAAACTGGTGTGGTAGCCTATGTTTATCATGACACTGCTTGTACTTAGCATTGGATTTATCCAAAATCTCCTAGACCTGTTGGCAGATGTGCTAAATCCGCTCAATGAATATGGTGGCTTTGGAAACCGTAGGATGATAGGGGGAAGATTATGTCTGTGTGGTGGCAAGAGGAAGTGCAACGTCAATGAGTCCCAAGGGTTGGAATCCCAAACCCACTTGAAATGGGCTATGGTCGGTGGAACTATGGAGAGCTCTCTTGTAACTGTGTTGGACATATGGGAGACTCTTATTCCATGTACAAGGATGATTAGAGTTGTACATGTGTAAGATGTGCACAATCATCCGATTGACGACCTTGGTTTGGCCATCAGTTTGGGGGTGGAAAGAAGTGGATTTTGTGAGCTTGGTGTCCAACAGAGACCAAAGAATCGACCAAAAGGTGTCGAGGAATCTGTTATCTCACTTGGAGATGATGGTCTATGGTATCCCAAAGTGCACCCAAACTCGTTTGAAGAAGATCTTGGCAGTATCGGCCATTGTGACAGTCTTCTTATAGGCTGTGAGGATGGCCATCTTTGAAAACTGATCAATGAACACAAACATGCAATCATTTCTATGCTTTGTGGTCAGAAAACTAGACATGTAATCCGTGGAGATGGACTCCCATGACCTCTCAGGAATAGGAAAAGGGGTGTATAAGCCTTGCTTCTTGATGGTCGGCTTGGAAATGGTGTTGGCAATGCAAGATATGATATACTTGCTGACGTCCAGTCAAAGTTTTGGCCAATAAAAATGTTTTTGAAGGACAACCACAGTTTTCTCTACGCCAAAATGTCCTGCCACCCGATTGTAGTGGGATTCCCAAATCCACTTCACACACTCTCTTGTAGGAACACAGAGATGGCCCAGATGGCATAAGAGTCCGTCCTAAATGTGAAAATCAATGAAACTGGTGCATGTACCTGTTAGCGATATTTCTTATAAGGGGGTTAGAATGCAAAAGAATGGGTTAAAAACCCACTTGTCCTAAGTTCAGAACGCAAGCGCACCTGTGGTAAACGACAAGCGGATCTGGATGGTAGGCATCCAAGCGCCTGGATCAATGGCGTACGGGCGATTCCGCACCCCCCCCGCCTTTCTACCTTTAAGCGGAGGGGGGGGGGTCCGGAATCCAGGGCGCACCTCTCTGACGGTTGTGATCAAAGCGCCCGGATCGATGACGCGCGAGGCGATTTCAGAACCCCCCCCCTGCCTTTCTACCTTTAAGCAGAGGGGGGGGGGGTCCGAAATCGGGCATGCATCTTCCCGACGGCCAAGATCAACATGCCCGGAGCAATGGCGCTCAGATGCCCCCATCCTTATCAGTGGCTCTGTTCTTAACCAACGAGGGCCCCCTTCCTGCCATGTAATCTTTCATACCATCCTCTCCCCTTGCCATCTATTTTTCTCTTGGCTGTGCGATGAGGCTTGCTCCCTTTAGCCTTCCCTCATCCTCCGGCATCTGTCCATCTCCCCTCTTCTGGTCCATGTAGTCCCTTCCCCCATCTCATCGTCCACTCACCATACGCCACGTGTCCCGCTCCTTTTCACGTCAGCCTCCCGCTAAAAGCAAGCCCATTATATCTCCTCTTCTACTCCCTCCACCTATTTCATTCCGCCATGTGTCCTCCCCTGTAACCGCTCTCATACCTCATCACTTCCTATCTCACCCTCACAATCCTAGTGCCACCATTCCCATTGTATGCCCCATCCCTCGTGCTGGCCTCCACGCATATACATCGGGTCGTTTGAGCTAATATAGGTGGCAGCGCAGGAGGCCTTCCACGTCCCAAAAGTGCTGAGTTGGCTGGGCCATCCTCAATCCCCATGAAGTAGTTATTGAGTTAGCTGGTGGTGGTTAGACATCAGCTCCGCCATAATGGGAAAGTGCTGTGACGAATTAAAGGCACGTCGATTCACCCATGGAACTGTTAGAGAGTCCGATTACGTCCATCGAAATTGCACGATAATTCAAATATTGAAGTTGTAGATTGTCAAAAGCCATGCGGACTCAATGTGTTTAATGCAACGTCTCGATTTAGTTGTTGTTATTGTTTTGAGTATATGAAGGCGTTTTTGCCATTTTTGTATCTATTGATGGTTGAGCAGAGCTCCCGGTTGTAAATCTTTAATGAAGCACTGATACTCTGGTTATGTATGAACTCTTGAGACTTTTTGCCTGATGAATGCTGGTTTCTTTTACATCTTTGTTACACTGTGTTAGAACCGCTCAGAATTGGAGGATCCAGTCGAGCTATAGCTGTTATAGGATGATGTTGGATAGGATCACTGTAGCAGTTATGATGTTTCTAATCAGTTCTAGTGATTTTCCTGACGCTGAGTGACTTGGAATTGGAGGATCCAGTCAAGTCCCCTTCAGTTTCTTGAGACCCTGAACCAAGAAGATCTTGCATTCAAAGTCTTTCTTCTACAAATTGCTGTAAGCCTGTTGCCCAAAGCTGTTTGTTCACCCTTCTTACCAAGTCTTCAACCTGGTCACCTTTTAATCAACCCACTGGCTAAAGTTAGGATTCCAGACCTCCTTTGTTCTTTATGTACCAGACTGAGTCCCTGAGTTAGAGTGATATCTCCTTGAGTCTTTATCTCCATTCGATCACCCCTTTATAAAAAAATCGTGACATTAAACTGATGGGTGTCGGGCTCTGCTCCTGCAAGCAATCCAGGAGTGACTTCCGATGCTAACATTTCTGGCACCGTTGCCGGTGACGAAGTTGAATATTTTCCCTGGGATTGAATGACAAAGACTAGCTGATTCTGAAGGTGCATCAGATATCAGAACCTGAAGATTGCTACTGTGCACTTGGTGACTCCATTGTGACGACTCCACTGGGGAGAGCCTTCTCTATCAATTGTGTCTTTTAGAGGTAGACACACGCGGTCTCATCCACACTTGCCTTTAGCTACATCGGAATTCGACTCGGAAGCAGTGCGCAGAAAGGGAAAGAGCTCTGCAAAAGAAGTTTCCATCGCCGAAACAGGTAATAAGCCATCCCCTTTTGTGAGAACTCCTTTTTCTCCTCCTAAGTTTCTTAATAGACCTCCTTCAGAGGTTTCTCGTTTCTTGAATTTTGGGAGTGTTCCTGCTGAGTCTCCCCTCCTGGTCTGGGATTGGAGGGAGAAATCCTTGTCACTCCCCTCTCCTCTAAAGCTGTTCCTTGGCGTAGACCTGGAACTATAGAAGATTTCCCAACTCCTGCACAAAGAGAAGCACCTACTGACTTGAGTTTGTTAGCCTTCTCCTTGAATCCTCTTGTTTCTCACTCCACTTCGAGATTCATTCCCAGTAGCCCCTTCACGAACTCCTTCTCCTCCAATTTCTCCTCCACCTAATATTCCTATGGCTGGTGCTAATCCCCCTTTGAATAGAATGGACGCCATAGTTACTGCTAGATATGCTCCCTTAATCCTACCCCATCCTATGAATCCTCTCCCTACTGGAGACTATTTGAAATACATGCCCAAGTTCACTGGAGAAGGGGACATAACTGCTGAAGATCATTTGGCTGCTTTCTATAGTTATGCAGATAATCTAAACATTGAAAATGAAGATGTATGGATGAGAGTCTTTGTCCAGAGCCTGGATGGCGAGGTAAGGAAATGGTTTAGAGGACTGGCCCCCGGATCTATTGCTGGAATTGAAGCCCTGGATAGTGTTTTCCTGAGGCAGTGGGGAGATAGAAAAGATTTCATGTATTACATGACAGAGTTTGGGTCTCTGAAGAAAATATAAGGAGAGTCTATCTCTAACTTCTCTAAAAGATTCAATAAAATGTATAATAAGATTCCTATAGAGATAAAGCCCTCATAATCCTCTGCCCAAATTTCCTATGCTGGTGCATTTGACCCTGATTTCTGCCTGCTATTGAGAGAAAGAAGAGCCACCTCCTTAGCTCAAATGCAATATGCGGCCATAGAAGTGGAATCCAACATATTAGCAGCTGACAGACTCATGAACAAAGCATACGCAGATAGAAGAAAGGGAAAATCCGAAGCCTCAACTTCTGGCCAATCGTTGCCTCACACTCAAGTGGATGAAATGACCAAGATGATGAAGTTCCTGTCTGAAGAGATGGAAAGACTAAAGGTGGAAAGGAAGCAAATGTACAAGACCCCTCAGAACAATGAAAACAAAGGAGGCTTCAGAAGGCCAAATAATATTGCTCCCCCCACTATGCATAGAGAGAGGGGAAGAGACAGGGAAGACCAGAGAATTCAAGCCCCTTTTTAGAACAATTTGGTGGCTAATGAGGAAGAAAGGGAAATAGATGAGATTGATCTTGAAATCCACTACTTAGAAGACACTCCTCCTTTTCCTCATCTAACTCAAATAGCTTATGAAGAGTCTCTCATGAACAGTCAGCTAAATGAACTGAGCAAGGGAGACAAAGCTAGCGGCGGTCGAGGTAGGTATAACCTGAGGTCCGATAAAAGAACAACATCACCTGATATTCCTGAACAGTCCATTGGAACATAGAAACCTGCTAATGAAGTAGCAGACGCTCCCAGAGGTAAGAAGGCTCAACCCCTCTCTCCTATTGTCCATAATCATGTTCTTGAAATAAGAGAAATCCCAAAGCCTACATCTCCTTTTAATTTCGAGCATGAAATTCAAAAGATTAGAATCCATGTGCCCCTCACCGAGCTAATTAAACATGGGGAATTTAAGAAATGATTCTCTGAGATTTTGAAATCTGAAGCCTCATGCCCTCCCACAGACTCCATAAATCTCCAGGATGAAAGGCCAGCAGTTGTCCTAGGCCCCATGGTAGAAGATAGATATGATTCATCCCCTCCCTTCTACACCTCCCTGAACATACATGATAAAGTGCTGCATAATTGCCTAATGGATTCAGGGGCCTCTCACAACCTCATGCCCAAAACTGTCATGGAAGAATTAGGACTAGAAGTCACCCGATCCTATCATGACCTCTATTCTTTTGACTCCAGGAGAGTTCAGTGTCTTGGAGTCATTAAAGACCTGGTGGTGACCTTGTTTCAACTGCCCATGAAAAGTGTGGTCATGGATATTGTAGTGGCCGATGTTCCCCCCAAGTTTGGTATGTTATTATCAAGATCTTGGATAAAAATACTAGGGGGAACTTTGCAAATGGACCTCACATATGCTACTATCCCAGTATTTGGAGGAGAGCATAAAAGGCTATACAGGGAAGCCCAACTGGCCTACATAATCAGTGATGAAGCCAACCCTACCAATCATCCCATCTTTGCCTTGGACACTGATTTAGGCTCCAGTTTACTGCAACTCACCCATGCCCCCGAGCCTCCTCTGAAACTCAGAAAGCAGCCCACTGTTTCCCTTGAAGTTCCTCCCTCCGTCACCCCAATTTGGAAAATGTTCTTTGGTGGAGCTTGTTCCCGAGAAGACGTTGGAGCTGGGGTGGTTTTTGTGTCACCTGCTCGGGAGACCACATCTCTGTCATACAAGTTAGAATTTGAAGCTACCAACAATGTGGCAGAGTATGAATCTCTTATCCTAGGATTAAGAGACGTAAAGGAAATGGGAATCCAGGAGGTGGCAGTCTTCGAAGATGCAGAATTGGTAGTCCAACAGATCAGAAGTTCTTATCAGGTCAAGCATCCTCGACTCAGGAGTTACAAGAATGAGGTATGGGACCTAATTGACAGTTTCTTCTCAGCATTTAACATTTCTTTCATCCCAAGAGAGGAGAACACAATGGAAAATTCCTTGGCTACATCAGCAAGCAATTTCAAAGTACCCTTGCCGCCGAAGCTTAGGTATGATGTAGAAGTAAAATACAGGCCCTCCATACCTGGCAATGTCAAGCATTGGAAGGTGTTTGAGGATGATCTTGAGATCAAGAAATTCTTGGAGACTATCGAAGAGTTTTTAGATATGCATATTGATCAAGATTCCGTCTCTGAAGAAAGGTTGGATGGGGGTGAGTTGCTGAGTAAAATAGCAAAGCATGACATTATTCAATTGCCTAGCAATCACATTCCGAGGGGACTGGTCCCATTAGAGAGATTGTTCGATGGGAATGATGTGGCATTAAAGGGAAGAGTTTCAGGTGATGATGCTGACATAGCTGAGTGCAACATCGACACACCAGAAGAGCCTAAGTTTGTCAAATTTTCAAGGAGTTTGACTGAGGAGCAGAGGGATGAATATACTGAGTTGCTGAGGGTGTTTGCTGATGTTTTTGCATGGACCTATGAAGATCTCAAAACGTATGAAACATCAGTCATTGAGCACAAGATCCCACTGAAAGAAGAGGCTAAGCCATTCAAGCAGAAGCTGAGGTAGATAAATCCCGTGTTGCTACCAGTCATGGAGAAGGAGGTGAAGAAGCTGCTGGATGTCCAAATCATTGTCCCCTTGAGATATTCCGATTGGGTGGCCAATTTGGTTCTGGTAAGAAAGAAGAGTGGAGAAATCAGACTCTGTGTTGATTTCAGGAACCTGAACAGAAGCTCAAGGAAAGACAATTATCCCCTGCCCAACATGGAACACATATTGCAGAAGGTCACTGGTGCATCTAGAATATCCATGATTGATGGCTTTTCTGGTTACAATCAGATATCAGTCATGCCTGAGGACAGGGAAAAAACGACCTTCACCACTCCATGGGGAACATTCATGTATGCCAAAATGCCTTTTGGACTGATGAATGTAGGAGAAACATTTCAGTGAACCATGAACATAGCCTTCATCGGGGAAAAGGACCAGTTTGTGGTAATTTATCTGGATGACATCACGGTCTTCTCCAGAACAGACAAGGAGCATCACTGTCACTTGAGAAAAGTGTTCCTGAAGTGTCGAAGGTTTGGCCTATCCCTGAACCCCAAGAAGTCTTTTTTTGCTATGAAGGAAGGGAAGCTATTAGGTCATATAGTGTCAGTAGAGGGAGTAAGGATTGACCCTAGAAAGGTAGAAGCACTTCAGACCCTGTCACTTCCCAGATCTAAGAAGGAAGTTCAGGCCTTTTTAGGGAAGATAAATTTTCTGAGGAGATTTGTCTCAAATTTTGCCGAGTTGGTGAAACACATCACTGCCATGCTCAGGGAGGGGAATGAAGTAAAATGGACTGCTGAACCCAGGGAATCTTTTGTCCAAATAAAGAAGGCGTTGATTGAGGCACCTGTGCTAATCAGTCCTAATTATTTTAAAGGTTTCTTGATTTTTTATTTTGCTTCTTGTGATACAGTAGCAGCAGTCTTATTGCAGAAAAATGATCAGGGGCAAGAGCAACCTATTGCCTTCTTTAGCAAGGCATTGAGAGATGCAGAACTCTGGTATGAGATCATGGAGAAACAGGCTTGTGCCTTGGTGAAAGCCCTCAAATCTTTCAGAGTCTATGTATTGCATTCAAAAATCACTGCATATGTCCCTTCAACTTCCGTGAAGGACATTCTTATACAGCCTGACATAGACAAAAGGAGAGGTAAGTGGATTGCCAAGATCCTGGAGTTCGATCTGGAGATCAAGCCCACTAAGTTTATAAAGGGGCAGGGTTTAGCCCAGTTGCTGGATGAATCCAATTGCAGAGCCTTGGGAATTAATTTCATAAATGAGCAAGCTGAGTCATCCAATGCGCATTTCCAGAGTGCCTTATCACTAGCAGCATGCGCCTGGTACAAGGATATCTTGTATTTTCTGCAAGAATTGAGGCCTCTTGATGGAATGAAAAAGAGAAAGGTAAGATATTTAAAGCTCAAGGAGGTCAGATATTGCCTCATTGACCAAGCCTTGTACTAGAAGGACCCTCTAGGGGTATTTTTAAGATGCTTGGACCCACAAGAAGCCCAACAGGTTATTTCCGATTTTCACAGTGGCCTTTGTGGGGGTCATCATTTCTGGAAGACCACAGCCCATAAGATTCTCCGAGATGGGTATTACTAGCCCACTTTATTCCTGGATGTCTACAGAGAAATCGAGCTTGCATCAAATGCCAAAAGTTTTCAGGAAAGAAGCAACTCAAATCTCTGCCATTGAAGCCTGTGGTAGTTTCAACACCCTTTCAGCAGTGGGGTTGGACTTCATTGGAGAAATTTATCCTCCCTCAAGTGGCCAGCACAGATGGATCCTCACTACGACAGACTATTTCACCAAATGGATAGAGGCTGTCCCCACCAGGAGCACTTCCCACAAAGTAATTATCAGCTTCCTGGAAGACGTCGTAGCCAGATTTGGTTGCCCTAGCAGGATTATCATTGACAATGTTGCCCCCTTTAGGTCTGAGCCTCTGGTCAAGTTCTGTGAACAGTTTGAGATTTCAATTCACTCTAATCCCTATTATCCTCAGGGAAATGGACTGGCAGAGTCCTCCAATAAAATCCTGATCAAGCTCATTAAGAAATTACTGGAGGACAATAAAAGGGCCTGGGATTCAAAGCTCAAATTTGCTCTATGGACCGATCAGGTGACAACCAAGAAGTCCCTTGGCATCCCACCCTTCCAGCTCGTTTATGGAACAGAGGCCGTTTTCCCTACTCAGCTCGCCTTATCGGTGGTGAAATTCCTCCAGGACCTTGAAGGAGAGCCTGACAATATGGTCAGAAGGATTCATCAGATGGTGGAAGTGCAGCATATCAGAGAGCAGGTTTTGGATAGGGCCTATGACCATCAGCAGAAGATCAAGCAGGCTTTCGACAGAAAGAGCAGAAAGAAAGAATTCGAGCAAGGTGACCTGGTGCTAAAATGGGATGCACCCAGCCAGGACAGGGGAAAGCACAGTAAGTTTGATGTCCTCTGGTTTGGGCCTTTCAAGATCCTTGAAGCATTTCCAAACAACACTTACAGGTTGCAGGATCTGGAAGGCCAAGATGTTTTTAGTGGCCCAATAAATGGGCATTTCTTGAAAAAATGCTTTTTGTGAGCCGCAGTCGTCTCTTTTGCCTTGTAAATATTGTTTTGTTTTTGTTTTCAGCTTAATAAAAGACTCCATAGCCCAACAACAAGGCACTGAATATGCAAAAAGAGTTCTTAGAGCATCACAGGGACGAATCTATCCCCCATGGAGCCAAATGTTAGCGATATTTCTTGTAAGGGGGTTAGAATGCAAAAGAATGGGTTAAAAACCCACGTGTCCTAAGTTCGAAACGCAAGCGTGCCTGTGGTAAATGACAAGTGGATCTGGACGACAGACATCCAAGCAACCAGATCAATGACGTATGGGCGATTCTGAACCCCCCCCACCTTTCTACCTTTAAGCGGAGGGGGGGGGGGTCTGGAATCCAGGGTGCACCTCTCTAACGACTGTGATCAAAGAACCCGGATCAACGACGCGTGAGGCGATTCCAGACCCCCCTTGCCTTTCTACCTTTAAGCAAAGGGGGGGAGTCTAGAATCGGGCATGCATCTTCCCGACAACCAAGATCAACGCACCCGGATCAATGGCGCTCAGACGCCCCCATCCTTCTCAGTGGCTTTGTTCTTAACCAATGAGGGCCCCCTTCCTGCCATTTCATCGTTCATACCATCCTCTCCCCTTGCCATCTGTTTTTCTCCTGGCTGTGCGATGAGGCTTGCTCCCTTTAGCCTTCCCTCATCCTCCGGCATCTATCCATCTCCCCTCTTCTGGTCCATGTGGTCCCTTCCCCCATCTCATCATCCACTCACCATACGCCATGTGTCCCGCTCCTTTTCACGTTAGCCTCCTGCCAAAAGCAAGCCCATTATATCTCCTCTTCTGCTCCCTCCGCCTATTTCATTCTGCCATGTGTCCTCCCCTGTAACCGCTCTCATACCTCATCACTTCCTATCTCGCCCTCACGATCCTGGTGCCACCATTCCCATTGTATGCCCCATCCCTCACACTGGCCTCCATGCATATACATCGGGCCATTCGAGCTAATCCAGGTGGTAGCGCAGGAGGCCTTCCACGTCCCAAAAGTGCTGAGTTGGCCAGGCCGTCCTCAATCCCCATGAAGCAGTTATTGAGGTAGTTGGTGGTGGTTAGACATCAGCTCTACCATAATGGGAAAGTCCAGTGACGAATTAAAGGCACGTCAATTCGCCC
Source organism: Picea mariana (assembly GCA_032191745.1). Lineage (NCBI taxonomy): Eukaryota > Viridiplantae > Streptophyta > Pinopsida > Pinales > Pinaceae > Picea > Picea mariana. Next base: position 341,967 of record JASDQU010100733.1, on the reverse strand, counting down.
ACGGAACTGTTAGAGAGTCTGATTGCGTCCATCGAAATTGCACGATCATTCAAAGATTGAAGCTGCAGATTGTCAGAAGCCATGCAGGTTTTATGTGTTTAATGCAACATCTCGATTTTGTTGATGTTATTGTTTTGAGTATATGAAGGCGTTTTTGCCATTTTTGTATCTATCAATGGTTGAGTAGAGCTCCCGGTTGTAAATCTTTAATGAAGCACTGATACTCTGGTTATGTATGAACTCTTGAGACTTCTTGCCTGATGAATGCGGGTTTCTTTTACATCTTTGTTACACTGTGTTAGAACCGCTCGGAATTGGAGGATACAGTCGAGCTATAGCTGTTATAGGATGATGTTGGATAGGATCACTGTAGCAGTTATGATGTTTCTAATCAGTTCTAGTGATTTTCCTGACACTGAGTGACTTGGAATTGGAGGATCTAATCAAGTCCCCTTCAGTTTCTTGAGACCCTGAACCAATAAGATCTTTCATTCAGAGTCTTTCTTCTGCAAACTACTGTAAGCTTGTTGCCCAAAGCCGTTTGTTCACCCTTCTTACCAAGTCTTCCACCTGGTCACCCTTTAATCAACCCACTGGCTGAAGTTAGGATTCCAGACCTCCTTTGTTCTTTATGTACCAGACTCAGTTCCTGATTTAGAGTGATATCTCCTTGAGTCTTTATCTCCATTCAATCACCCCTTTATAAACAAATCGTGACATTAAACTGATGGGTGTCGGGCTCTGCTCCTGCAAGCAATCCAGGAGTGACTTCCGATGCTAACACTACCTAAGATCTGATATGTTGTGGTGAAATATGGATCTTGTTGGTAAAGTTGGGGATACTCTGATGTTTCGTGTCCACATGGATGGAGTACATTGGTAAGTGTAGCCACAGGAGGCCAACTGAGGCAGTCAGCGACACGATTGGAGATACCTATCTTATACTTAATGTTCAGATGGAATTACTGCAAGTAGGTGGACCACTTCTGATGGCAGTCGTTCTGCAATTTCCCCTGTGTCTGTTTGAACTATAGAGGCTTGTGATCATTGTGTATGATTGTCTCTGTCCCCAGAATGTAATGTTTAGGCTTGTAAAATGGAATACATTTCCTTGTCATAGGTGGGGTATTTACTGACAACATCAGAGAGTGTATCACTATGGTATTCCATTAGATGCCCAATGATGAGTAAGAACTATGCTAACAACATATTCAGATGCATCAATGTCAATCTGGAATGGTTGTTGTAGAACGGGCAAGGAGAGTACATGAGATAATAAAAAATGATGTTTCATATCTTCGAATTCTTGTTGCTTCTCCTTCCCCCATACGAACTTGGGCCTACCACCACCCATGGTCACTTGATTGAGGGACTAGGCAATATGGGAGAATCCCAATACGAACTTTCGGTAAAATTTGGTGAGTCCTAAGAAGCTCTGAAGCTCGGTCAGTGTGGTCGGGTCTGGCTAGTCACGAATGACTTGTATCTTAGCTGGATCAACATGTACCCCATGCTCATTAGCAGTTTATCCTAGCTATTGGACCTTGTTCATGCCAAAAGATCATTTTTCCAAGTTGACATAAAGCTTGTGTTGTCGTAGAGTGCTCAAAACCTGCTGAATATGTCCCATGTGCTCCTCCCACGTTCTGCTGAATATGAGGATGTCATCCAAATATACTTTCACAAAGGAGTTGGTGAAGGGTCTCAATACACCTTCCATAAACCTCATGAAAGTGGCTGGTGCATTTGTTAAGCCAAAGGGAATGATTATCCATTCATAGAGGCCTTCCTTAGACTTGAAGGTTGTCTTCCAGACATCCATCGGTTCGATGGGAAACTGAAGTTAGCGAGACTTCAGGTCAATCTTGATGAAAAAAATTTCCCTGTTGATTTGGTAAAGAAGGTCATAAATCCTGGGAATGGGATAGTAGTTCCTAACTGCCATTTTGTTTAAGGCTCTGTAATCAATGCAGATTCGCCAAGTCCCATCCTTTTTCCACACCAAAACAATTGGGCTTCCACAAGGGGAGGAGTTGGGTCTGATGTTCCCCTTTTGAAGAAGCTCTTGGATCTGACGCATGATTTTGTCATTATCTATCAACAAGATTCGATATACTCATCCATTAGGTAGAGGTGCATCAGGGGGAAGATCAATTGGATGCTTGACTTGGCAGTGTGTCGGTACCCCTGTAGGTTAGACAAAGATGTCTCTATATTCTTCCACAATCCTGTCCCCTTGCTTCCACTGCAAAGAGAGATGTTGTGTAGAGGTCAAGGATGTGGAGTTGAACTTCTTCTTATTGTGAGAATGGATCACAAAGAAGACGAACTTCCCAGTCTTGGAAATGACCTTACTACATTTCTTAGAAAATATTAAAGAAATAGTAGTAGGCAGTGCCACCTATGGAATCCTGTACAATTGTCTACCCAAAGTAATAATAGCACTGTGGGGTATAGACTCATACACAACATGATGCTTCCAAAAATATGGTTGTCCTAAAATAACTTCACAAACTTCAAGGGGATAAATATCATACAGTACCTCATATTTGAAAGGCTTGATGATGTAGGACAAATGATATTGTTGGTTGACACGAATATCTCTTCCTTGACGAAGCCGGCTGATGTAGGGTTGGGGGTGTGCTGTCATTGGCAGGTTTAGTCGCTTAACGACCTCTACTAAAATCAATTTCTTATGACTATCGCTATCGACAATTAAGTGAATCGGAGCTCCCTTGACCCACATCTGCGAGTGAAAGAGGCATTTCCCTTCCTCTGGTTCTTCTGGTTCGCTTGGACAAAATTTGGTGGTAGACACCGTGTCACTAGGTTCAACATCGATAATATGCTTCCCTCCTTCAGGATTTGACTTGGAATTAGAATAATTCTCTGACTCAGAAGTCTTCAACTTGACCATGAGGGACTGCTTGGAGCAGCATTCGTCGGTGTTGTGCCAAGTACTTTTATGGTACTCACACCATTTTCCTGTGTCCTTCTTCATATTCTCATTGACCTTCTTGTGTTGCGGCTTGGACGGATTGTACTAAGGGAGACCATAGTGAATTGGTCCCCTACTGTGTGGGTATGGGTTGCGTTTTCCCTGCTTCAGCTGTGAGGGGTTTGTAGATCCAAACTCTCTCCATTTCTGCTTAAATTTTTGCTCGATCTTGACAACATATCTATAAGTTGTGACCAATGAGGCGATGTCCAGGAAATCCATTTTTGTTTGAATGTATCTATGAAAACAACCACAGTATTTGAGCACTAGATGACTCTCAGAATATTTTATGCCCAATATGGTGCGGAGGGTATCAAAAATATTGGTGAAGTCTGGTATTTTCTGGTCCGTTTCTTGACGTAGGGTGGTCCATCTGGTGTACTGGTCCTCATAGATTCCAACAGGGTAGTATTGTTCTTTAATGGTGTCCTAGAAGGAATCCCATGTAGGGGTCACCAAAAAAATTGTAGATTACTCCACGACCCTTTTCTCAGAGTAGGTATCCCACCAATATTTAACATGGGGAATGACCTTGAGGAGTGTAAAAGTGATCTTTTCCCGATCTGAAAAATTGTGGACCGAAAAATATCCTTCAAGTAGATTTAACCATTTATCTACAACGTACGCATCTATCAGTCCTTCAAATAATGGAATATCAAAATTTACTTGTACCTTTAAGGGGTTTGCATGGCCACTTGATGAAGATGCTTCTCCCATGGGAAACCGTCGAAGGATTTGCGTAAAGTTGTCCATTATTTCGTTCCTTTGTCACACAAGGCCTTCCTCAAGAAACTTTTTAATAGGATCTCTTGCTCCATCATATTTCTTTTTGTGTCCCATGGGTTGTTGTTGGACTGAGTGCAACCGATCTAGCAATGTCTTGATTTGTTCGAGTCCCAACTTCTTGTACCCTGACCTTGTCGGGGACATGCACGAAGAAAAATAAATGAAGATCAAACTGCTTTGATACCACTAATATGGATTTAGGAGTGGAACAAACTGATTATTGACTGAATACCATAAACAAATATATAGGAAGAATAACACAAATATTTAGTGAACAATATTTACTATTAAATACTGAAATAGGTTGAAACTCTAAAATTGTAGAACTGAAACTTGCTCGAATGGTGGTGGCTATCTCTGAGAAGAGATGTGTATGATACATGCATATTTCTGAGAATAATGGATTACAATGAGGCTCCATAGGCCCTTTTCATATTACTCATGAATTCCAAAACCCTAGATATCCAAAAACCTAACCCTAGAAGGTGAAACGCCAAAAGTCATGTGGGCCCTATGGGTAAGTTGGTGTAATTTGGTACCTCAACTTCCTAGGGTCATAAATTTTTCATCCAACCTTCTTTTTAGGTGCCTGATAGCCCATTGGAAAGGTGTTTAAGAGAACTACACATTTCTTCATCACACTCTGACTCCGTCTACAATCTGATTGTGGCAAGTAAAAAAAACAATGTTTAGGGCCTCAAAACAACTCTGAATATACAACAATATGTGTTGATATGAAAAAATACAAAATATGCCAGTTGGATAAGGCAAGAGGCCACCTGTATCCACTTGGATAATGTGTGAGGCTTCAGAAAACCCCAGAAGTGTAGAACTCACAATTATAGAGCAGTACAGAAAGACGTGCTGCGCAAAAAATGGACACAAGGAGCCAGTTGGAATAGGTGGGTGGCCACCAATATCCATATGGATTGACATCATTCAACTTCCTCATATAGACACATATCCTTATTCCTTCTTTCTTCTTCTCCTGAAATACCATAGGGATAACCCATTCCGATTCTTTTACTGGTTCTATGATTCCAACTTCCAACATTCTGTCAATTTCTGCTTTTACTTTCTTCTTATAGATTGGTTTCAGTCTATACGGTCATTGTTTGACTGATCTAGCCTCAGGTTTGAGTGGTATATTCATCTCTCCTATCTATCCTTCTATGCCTTTCATCTTTGTAAAGGTTCTTGGGAACATGTCACTGTAATCGTGCAGTAACTTTGTTATCCTTTCTATTGTTTTTTCGTCCCAGTAGTCTCTAATGTTGGCCATTTTGGGATTATCATTTGTCCTAATATTTACTTTCTTCACCTTGATTGGTGCAAAAAATACTTATGATTCGAGATATGGACCTTCCACCTATATATTTCCTTCAATTTCTATAATTTTAATGTTGCATGTGTCATCTTCATCTGGTGCTTCTTCTCGTACATGATAGCATGACAATTGTTATTTCACTATATGTTTGTTCTGTTGTTGATACTCTGTTATAAGTTCAACCTCTAGTTCCTTAATAAATATCACCCCTCTGATTTGTTTGAGTGTTGAATCCATGTTGGGGTTATCATGTTCAAATGAGAAAGTGACTATGAAATTCTATTGTAATGTTGTCAATTCTGCAGTGCCTCTGCAGAGTTCTTGGTCTACATACCAGTTTGTTGGAATTCCTTCCAATGTGTGAATAAAGTGATGAGACCATTCTTCTGGTGGTGTCATTTTCCATAGTGTTCTACACTTATCCAAGTGTTCTTCTGGTGTCCCTTGTCCATCATATCTCTTTAGTTGATTTCTTCCCTATTCTACGTCAAATATGATGTGCAATAATCGCTTACATTGGTACCAGTCCTCGATTGTCTCTTTGTGTGCACCCCACCATCTTGCAGGTGTTTCCTTGAGTGTTATGTCTAGGGATAAGAGACTATGATTCTCTAACACATCATATTTGTATTTTTTTAGGAATTATTCTAAGTCATTCACCCCATGAAAATTTGGAGGTTCTCTTATCTCTGTACCTACCCATGTTATTGCGTTGTCTATTATTTCACACCTTCTTGTGGATACTTCATGTAATCTCTGTTGCCAATTCTCCAAACTTGGATCTAAGTATGAATCATGTGATGTGATGCTTCTCCAGTTGAGTACCCCATCTACAGTTGGATTCACATAGTCTTCTTCTCGTGCGGTGGTTTTGTATAGTTGGTTGATGTCCTCTAGGTCTAAGAAAGTGGGTTCTACAAACCTTTGTCCTTCTGATGTGTCTAGTGGTCCAACGACTCTGTACTCTCCTGACTCAAATTTCATCTTCCATGTATTCAAATTGATTATGGTCTAGTTTTCAAACACCCAATCCAAGCCAAGCAATTTTGGGTAAGGTGTTGTGCCATCCACTATTTCGATTACTTCAAAATTGGCTTTCGTGCGCACTCCATCTAGATCTACTGTCACACCCTTTAGCTTTCCAATTGGTAGAACCATATGTTGATTTTCTAGTTTCAGTTGAACAAGTGAATATCCTAATGTGGGCTATCCTATACATTTCCATGTTTTCTTGGGTATAAAATTTACTTCAGATCCTAAATATAGTATAATATCCCCCATGTTGAAGTCTCCAATGTTGGAATTTAGTGTAAATACTCTACTTTTCCTCCTCCTTGTATGCAAGTGATTAACTGTTTTCTTCTCTAGATTTCTCTCTATGTTTGTGTTACACATTTCTAACATATTTTGTAACACTTTAACATATGATGGAACATTTATTAGTTTAACACAGGATTGCATAAAATTCTTTATGGTACTTACTTGTCCTAGGGGTTGTGCTTCATTAGTGTGATCCAGTGATGAAGACATCTTGTACATTGGTATGTCTTGAGTATGATGCCCAATTGATGTAGATGCAATGTTTGGCTTCAAGAATTCTTGTTTGGATTTCCTGAATATCTCCTTTTCATTCTACGCATCAAACTTCTTTTGTGGTTCGACATTCTTCTTCACCCATTGGTGTTGTGTTGGATCTTGTCTTACTGTGTCATCTCATGTCTTAGATCCTCTATGTGAAACTATGTTGATATTTCTTCCATCATCCCTTGCTTCTATAGAAATCCATTGAACATTCTAATTATTCTGATTTCTCTTTTCCTTGATCTTCCCCAATAGTGTCAGACAACCTTATGTGTCATGATATGATGCACAGCAATACATACATGTTGTAGGTAGAAGTGGACATTCTCTTGCATAGTGTCCTAGTTTTTGATAGTTATGGCATACCACCAGTCCTCTGCCTCTTCCAAAGCCTCCCTCCTCTACGTCGTCCTCCACCTCTATAGCCTAATCGATCTCCTCACGATGCATTGTACTGAGGCGCCTGATTGTAGTGTACAAGATTATACTGTGGTTGCGTAGTATTTTACCGCAGCTACGTAGTGTTATATTGTTGTGGCGCAATGTTGTATGGGGCTAGTACCTGGTTAAACTATGGTACAACTTTCCCTGTCATCATTTCTTCCTACACCCTATTTGTTTCTGATGTTCTTTCCCTCAACATCTCCATTTTCCTGCAATATTTTTCATCATGGCCCACTGAATTGTAAAAGTTGCAATATGAACTATTAGGCACTTTCTGAAATTTCTTCACCATTGGACAATGATATGGATCATGCCCATGTGTCTTACATATCTCACACCATAGTCCTCCTGTTGGTAAAGGGTTTGGTAGTCCTATTTCGATGTATTGCGTGAATTTTGGGCATTCGTTCTTGTGATGTCCTTCTGTCCTACATGTGGTACACCAAATGACTTCTCTTTTGTCCTTACTATTGTTCTGGTTCAGTTGAAATTTTAAATTCTTCAGATCCTCCTTTAGCTCCTCTATTGTTGGATATGTCTTATGATATTGGTTTTCTTCTATTTGTAAGGATGAATTTAGAGCCTATGTCTAGGTCTGAAACTTCTATTGTCTCAAAGGGTATTTTAGGTGTGGTAAGAGGGAATTCACGAATAGATGTCTATGATGAATATTTGTCATGAGATACTTCAACTTTCCCTTCAATCATTTGAATATCTGGTCTATCTCCTAGATAGATTCCCATGGTTTCTGTCTGATGTCTATCATCTCATTCATGTACTGATCCTTTCAGCTAGTCTTCTGGAATTCATTTATTAGCATCCTCTTGATATCCACAATCGCTTTGGTTGTTTCTGGTGGACTGTTTGCAGTTAAGCTCATGTACCAATCCAGTGCACGGTCTCTTAGTGTGATAGCTAACTACGCAAGTTTCGTATCCTCATATGTGATCTTATTTTCTTCCCAGATATTTTGACATATGAACAAGTGCTTCTCAGGGTCCTCTGATGTCTCTCCCTTGAATTTTGGTAACCTGATGGTGGGATTGTGTCTGATCCAGGGGATCAAAATATGCTAAAAAATAAAAGTACTCGGAATTGCTTCAAAACAGACGTGAGTGTAGGCCTCATCCTCATGATCTGAACACAACTTGAACGAGTTCAAACATACTTTGTATGAGTGAGATATTGCGTTCTTCTCTCTTTGCCAAACAAGAAAATTTTTGCTAACTGTACAGAATGTACAGTGCTGATGTGGAATGCATGTACTACTGACGTGGAAGCTGACCATACTGACACATGGTAGGGTGACATGGACTACTGACTGGGAATAGGTGTTGATGTGTTATGGTCGTACCGCTGGCGTGGTAGCTGATCGTACTAACATGTGGTAGGGGCCATACTAACACGTGGAAGTGATGATGTGGCATAGGTTCATGTGGAATGACCATATAGGACACGTGTCATATGATGATTTTTCAGATGAGGACCTGTCAAATGGTGACACATCGCAGGATTGGTGGACTAGTAGAATTGTGCCACATGGGCCAGACATAGGCTTCCATGTGGCACCTCCTTAAAAGCTTAAAAAATTGATTTTTTATTCGCAGGGGTTCAACCCGCGACCTTCGGTGACACGTGGATGACTTGGTAGGGCTGGGCTACTAGCTTGCCTACACAATGTTTCTTACTCTTATATGGCTTGATAATTATTTAATTTTGTTATATGGAATGGTTTGGTGGGGTCTAGGTTGGGACTTCGCCCCATCCCCCGGTTATATTGCTTCCACCATATGACTCTACACACACAAACTTGCGTGTGGGATTTAAAACATTCAACCAATGGTTAGATCAATACATGTGTCAACCGATCTAACCAAGTTCCTAGCCACCTATCAGCCTCACATCCCACCATTTCTACGGTTATGACTTAAGTGCCTAGGGTCCGACCACATGGGGGGAATACGCCCAGGACCTCTGCCAGGAAAATAGGACAGTGCACTAACGGTGTGGCAAATTTCCATATTTTTCGGGAAGGCATGTGTGTTGGGTTTTTGGCATGGAAAACACCCACGAGCCAGGTTAGTCACTCTGGGTGTGTTTTGGCGAGCAGAGACAACAAAGAATTGGGAGAAGCTTCCAGGGAGTGATTCCAACTCAGTGTTTCGCCAAAACAAGTGCAGGAAGGGACCTACTAAGGGTTTTTGGATGTTCTGAAGCCATTGAAGCCATCCATTTCTCATTCTAAGCATTATAAAGCACTAATTTTTACACTTTGAGGATTAATGAAAAATATCCAATGGAAGCTGAATCAGGAGATGTAGCCCAAGAGAGGGGTGAACTCCTTTATCATTTTGTTGTGTTAATGTGTGTATTATAATGGTTGTTTATGATTTTTTATGCTTCTCATGATAAAGTAAAAAAACTCATTAATCTTTATGTGTTTGTAACTTGATCCTATTACCCAAGCACATACCATTTCATTTGAAATTTTAAAAAGATTCAAGCTTTTACATTTTCAGATCAAGTTGGTATCTGAGCATAGATTTTTGAAGGTTTGACTGTTTTCAAGTGTTTTTTTCTTCTGATGCTTACAAGGTTGAAGCTCACAAGAGGAGAAGGTCAACTTGTAGAGCCAAGTTCTCAACTGTCAAGAAGGAGAACTACACAATCACCTCAAGCTTCAAGGAGATATTCACCAATTATGGCTCATGAGGAGAGTCATGAAACTCTTCCTTCAGAGGATGAAACTTTTAGAAAATATTTCTATGATATGAAAAAAATGGTGAAAGTTTTATTTGAAGAAAGAAATCCAATATTTCAAGGTGAAATCTCAAACCATCCAAAGGGTAATGGAGATAGTGATGATAAAACTCCAAATGGAAATGGAGGGAATGGTGATTCTCCACCTCCTTCACCTCCATATTCCACCTCGTCTACCATTTCACAACCACCTCCAAATTTTCCAAAATAAAATGGTAAAACTCCTCTACAAACTCATTTTCTTAAGGTTGATATTAAGTTTGAATTGCCTATGTACAATGAAGAGGTAAATGTTGAGAAATTGGATAACTAGATTCGTCAGATTGAAGTGTATTGTAGGATACAAAGGATCAAAGATGACGAAACTAAGATTCAATTTTCTTCTCTAAGATAGGATAGTGCAACACTCATTTGGTGGGAATCCAAAACTCAAGAGGACATGAAGAAACATGGTAAAGTTTTATCCTCTTGGAATGATTTCTTTGTTGCACTTAAAAGACAATTTTATACATTAGCATACATGCAGAAAGCTATTATGGATTGGAAAAACTTTAGACAAGCTAAAGGGAAAAGTGTTCAAAGCTACACTCAAGAATTTAGAAGAAGGGATTTGATTTTGGGTATACATTTTTCTTCTCAAGAAACTCTAGTCAAATATATTAGAGGATTGCATAACTACTTGAGGCACACAATAATTATGTTTAACCCTACAAGTATAGATGAATTTTGTGTAAAGGAAACTCATTTGGAAGAAATAGGGAGTAATAATGATCCAAGTGTATATCGGTGGCCACCCACCTTTTCCAAATCACTCAAAACAGTTTTCTGGCAATTTTGGTAATTTATTATTTTTAGCAGTTTTTAACTTCCGAGCCCATTTTGAGGGCCTAAATGAAGATTTTTTGGGATCGATCTTCTCAATTATAACACAAGGATTTAATTAATCCTCCAAAATTAATCTCCTCGATGATACCTTTCCAACGAGCTATTGTGCGCCACAAATAAAGATCGTACGCCAAAGTTACGCCCCCGAGAAGTTGATACACCAAACTACCCAAAATGGGGTCCACAAAACTCTTGGCTTTTCATCTTTCGGGGTTAGGGTTTTGGATTTTATTTATGATAAAAATGACTTTGGAGCCTCATTGTAAGATCATCTTCTCATGGATGCGAATAGTCATCACATCTCTTCTCAGAGATAAGTTGCCACCATTCTAGCGAGTCTTTCACTCTATATTTTTACAATCTTTGTACATTTTTGCTCATTAATAGAAAATTGTGTATTAATGGTCTTTGTGTTTATGGTTGAATCTCTGATACATTTATGTTACATTATTGGATAGTCGATATATCTCTTTACATTTTTTTATTATATCTCCACTCTCATTTCGTGATGAAAATAATCTGGATCAGTGTTATCAGAGCTAACGTCTCTTGATCATTTTCTTTTAGTGCATGTCCCCGACGAGGTCTGAGTATAGAAAGTTGGGTATTGAGATTTTCTCTCTTGAATACAATCACTCTCTCACGCCCAATAAACCCTCCATGGAGGACGAAAAGAAAAACGACAGAGCAGACAATTCTACCAATATGTTGCTTAAACAAGCTCTCACGCGACAGAGGGACGAAATGATGGAGAATTTTTACCACATCCTTCAACACCTACCGATAGAAATATGCACATAATCATAAAAAAACCACTTTGGAAGAACCTCTCCTTTCAAATTACAGGTTAATTTTGATATTCCCTTATTTGAAGTTCATATAGATGTAGATTCCCTAGACAAATGGTTAAATCTGCTAGAAGGTTATTTCTTTGTTCACCATTTTTCTGACAGGGAAAATATCACCTCCGCACTCCTTAAATCTCTCCCCCATGTCAAACATTGGTTGGAAACTTACTAGGAGAAAATTTCCACAGAAGAGTCTGGAATATATGGGGTCGATCCCACTTGGGATTTTTTTGTGGACATGGTAAAGGAACATTATTACCCTGTTGGAAACTATGAGGACTAGTATATGAGATGCACCACACTATGAAAAGAGAGGGGCCAAGAAGTTCTGGAGTTTACCAATACCTTCCATACCTTGCGCACCAAGTTGGGTATCAAAGACTTTGAATGAAATTTGGTTCTGAAATACCATGGGGCTCTACACAGATACATCCAAAATGAAATGGATTTTCTGGACATCTCATCACTCGATGTTGCTTATCAACATGTTGTTAAAATTGAGAAGAAATTTAAGCATTAGAAAAAATTAGATTTCTGGTTTGAAAATCCAAAACAACCAAAGTATGATAAAGATGACCCTAAAAAACAATCTCTCGAAAACCATTCCAATCCACAGGAAACAAAGGGTCATGGGAAGATGAAGAAGGACACCGAAAAATGGTGTGATTTCCACAAAATCCCCTGGAACAACACCAATGAATGTCACTCAAAACAGTCACTGGTGTCTGAAATCAAAGACAAGGAGCCGAACCATGCTTCAAAAAATACTAACAGAAAAAAAATTAATGACGCAGACCACACTGCTATTGTCACGATCTCAAAAATTCAACCAGAAGAACCAAAAGATCCTGAAGAGGGGGAGCGCCTTTTTCATTCACGGATGTGGGTAAAGGGGACTCCACTACATTCTATTGTTGATAGTGGAAGCCAGAAGAAACTCATCTTAGCAAAGGTCGTCAAACAGTTGGGATTGCCGACAACACCACACCTACAACCATACAACATTGGGTGGCTTCGCTAGGGATGATATCTATGTGTCATCCAAAAATGACTATTTTCATACAGCATCCAACCCTTCAAGGATGAGGTATTATGTGATTTTTCTCTACTGGATGTTTGTGATGTTCTCTTGGGCCAACCATATATGTGGAATCTCCATGCTATCTATGAGTATCGACCCCGTTGTGTCATTGTTACTCTGGGGGATCATCTCTACAGGATACCAGAGGTGGTTCCAACTACTATCCCAACTAAACAGTGTCACAAGGTAGTATACCATACTACAAAATTTAGCTTCTTCACAATCTGTTCAAAAGGTGAACAGAAGGATACTGCAACCACTACGACCTTCTCCCAAGCACCTTCTATCCAACAGAAGCAGTTCAAAAATAATGCAACAAAGCACAAATATTCCTTCTGCACATAGAAATCTCATGTAACAAGACTTGTTAAAAAGTTCCAACCCTTCCAGCCATAGGTTCATGAAAACCTTCAAAAATCTAAGCAAGGCAACTTCTCTAACAAGGAAAGTAGCTCATCAAGATGCAGATTCAATAAAATCTTTTCCCTCTCCCTCGGGAACTCAACACAATGGAGAAAATTTCTTCCTAAGGATGGATGATTGATCGAGGTGAATATCGATGGCCACCCACCTTTTCCAACTCTCTCAAAACAGTTTTCTGGAAATTTTGGCAATTTACTATTTTTAGCAGTTTTTAACTTCCGGGGCCATTTTGAGGGCCCAAAAGGTTTTTCGGGATTGAGATTCTCAATGATAACCTGTTATAGCAAGATTTTCCTCACCATTGTTATCTTGCACAGAGGGCATTTTTCCATTTCCCTATGCAGGCTTGTCATCCCTTTTTGATGAATCCAAAACCAAAAGTATACATTTTTCCACATATACACTCCCTATCATCTATGCAAGATGCATATACATTGGCTGCTCCACTACAACCCGCATACATCGAGATTTGTGCCAGAAAATACAAAATGAGGTCGGGTTTCCATGTCAAGATATAATATCTCTGATCCTTGGCCTTCCACATACTAGAAACATTTCGACTCGGCCCTTCAGTTGCATTCTGAAGGCTATAAAAGAACAATTTCGAGCCGTGGAAAAAGAGTGGAGAAAACATTCAACTTTGAGAGCAAAGTTACTTTGAATAAATTACTTCATATTGAGTCTGCATCCCTTTATCCCTCAAGTCTAAAAACAATGTTCAACCCCCAAGCTCTTTCCTTATTGTTGAGAGAACCTCATTGACTCTCTTCTATGAGCTTGCCTTTGGTGGAGGATTGAAGTGGTAGAGGCCCAGTTGGAAGGAACTTGGTTTCTTTGTTTCGAACCGTGCCGAAACGGAAGTATGTAATGTTGTCACTTCTGTTGATCAATTATTAATGGAAATATTCCTTTCCCGTCCTATTGGTATCTTGCAAATACATTATTATTATCCATGGGCATGTTTGTCATGTTTATTAATGGATTATTCTATCTAATGTGCTAACCCCTTTATATCATCACTATATACTTTCTCTGCTTGTTTGTTAAGAACTTATTGCAGGTAGAAAGCTTTGGGTTGAAGTGCTCAACTATGGAACATCATCAAACATTGGATCGAGGTAGGCCTCTTTCTTGTCTTGCACATTAGTTTATATAGTATATATTGGAATTGAGTTGAATTCTGCAGTCATACCTATCTATTGTGGTTTACCCTTGGCCATAAAGAGTTTTTTTTCTGTTACAAGGGAAAAACTCTCTATGTCCAAGGGTAAACCACAATAGACAGGTATGACCGTAGAAATCAACTCAATTCCAATATATACTATATAAAATAATGTGCAATACAAGAAAGAGGCCTACCTCAATCCAACGTTTGATGATGTTCCACTGCTGAGAACTTTGACCCAAAGATTTATACCTCCAATAAGTTCTTAACAATGAGCAGAGAAAGTATATAGTGATGATATAAATTGGTTATCACATTAGATAGCATAATCCATTAATAAACATTACAAACATGCCCATGGATAATAATCATTTATTTTCAATATACCAATAGGACGAGAAAGGAGTATTTATATTAATAATTGATCAACAGAAGTGACAACATTACAGACTTTTGTATTGGCACGGTTTGAAACCAAGAAACCAAGTTCCTTCCAACTGGGCCTCCACCACTTCAATCCTCCACCAAAGGAAAGCTCATATAAGAGAGTCAATGAGGTAGAGAACCAGTTGGATGAAATCGATTGCTCATTACATTCTGTATATACTTTTCATACATGGCTGCCAAGAATAGAATGCAGATCCATGTGGAAAATATACCAATCAAGTGGTCGTGGCCATGAATAGGAAAATACAAATGCGGTTATATGACAAAAGTTGTCATAGTCACAAACAAGGCCCAGTGAAACCAGTCTCAAAATCAATCTGAAGATATTTGTATACCATGAAGTACAATCTGATCTCCCATGATCATCAAAGTCAAACAGGTGTTGGTCCAATGAAAGAGAAGCAACATCTTAGGAAATATGCGACTACATAGTGATGTATTCAAGTCTTCTACATAGTCCACCAAGGTGCAAGTCTACATCATGTGAAAAAAGGAGTTGAGGTCGAACATGATGAGACATCATTTGATTACCGGTCATTGAGGTATACCATTAACAAACGTGAGACAACCTACCAATAATTAAATTAGGTATCAAGGCACTGAGTACATTTTTACAAATGAGAATAAAGGAGTTGGTGTCGAACACTTGAGAAATCCATTGATCAGGAGACATTGATGTATTCCCATATGTGAATGGCGAGAGAGCCTGCCACTAATGATTGCAAGCCTCAAGGAACTCACGAAACTCTAGGTCACATATCCAGAATAAATGAGATGAAGCCTATGGACAGAGACACGCTGAAAGGAGAGAATTAAGGCATCTCTCATCAATCAACACGAGGAAAAAAGAAGGAGCTTCATGATTTGGTGGAGATCGAACGAAGAACATGTTCAAAAACCAATGATCCTGTGTGTCTTTTGCGTGTACCAAGTGCAAGCGGTACACGAAAAAGACCCTCTAAATAAAAATCAATGATGAAAACTGCTGACAAAGGAGAGGAAACCACCAATAAGGCTAATGGCAACCAAGACATTGAACGAATCCCAAAGTGTGAATAGATGTCTTGCCATCAAACACAAGGGAAACCACCTAGTCAACGACCAATGATGAAGTGTCGAATGTTGGGTTCAAGGTGACCTACCAATGATAAAAGTAGGGCTAGGGTGCATAATAAGACCATAGTATCATGTGATTTTGAGAGAAACTGAGGGTATGGCTGACATGCAAACTCAATATTTCTGAGGAGTGGCCGACACAGGTTGATAGACTTCCTTTGAATAAGAGCATGAGACATGGTGGAATATGGAAGCATGGACTCAATGATGTGACTATTAGATGTAGGAGGCATCAATAATGTTCTCTATAGGGACTGTAAGAGTAACCATTCGGTAGAGAAAACTCTGTAACTAGATCATCCTCTTAAGGCCATGCTAAACCCAAAATTATGATGACGCAAGGACTCGATAACTTTGTGCTCGGTTCAAAGGAGACACAACTGTTGCCAATTACAATATAGTACTCCCTTCCCGCCCATATATTTTTTTTTTTCATAACAAATGAATGCTATGATATAGAGGAGGGAACGAGTGTCGCAAGTAAGAAAAACTAGTTCCAGCAGTGGAACGTACCTATGCTCAATGTAGGGGAGTGCATGCGGGAGATGGAAACTCAGGGTGATGTTCCCTCCAGGGTATAGGGTGTCAAATTGCGAATAAAAACAAGATTCTGCTTGGTTGAGGATGCAAACACTGCTTAGGCAACAATTTATAACGCAAATCGAGAATCGACTAAAGGCTCAATACTACAAGCGAGGGAATGAGATGCAATCACAACTTAACGCCAAAAAATTTCCTTTTTTATGTCTTTTAATCTATTTGTAGTGAAAAAGGGGTAAACTTGTGCCAAATAGACGTCTTTTCAAATCCAATTTACGAGTGTGAAAAAGACAAGTTCACTCGACGATCTTTTCTATTTTTGATAACGAGTTAGAAAAGATCTTAACTAAGACTCTTGACCTTTCAAATCCAATTTTAATGAGTGTTATGCATGTAAAGCGATTTACGGATGTCTTAAAGAAAAAAAGTTGTTTTTGAAGATGTAATATCCCTACGTCGAACCCAGTTATAAATGTAAATACAAACGTATGTAATCTGGTGAGATTTTTGATATCATTTTTGTATGGGCCTTTCATGGCATAGTGCATGCATGTACTATGCACTAAAATGATGAAGTGTGCAGATTCCAGGATACCATGCACAACAACTTAAGTGCGCACGATTTTGAGGCTAGGGAGCCTTTGTTTATATATTGTGTTTTATAGGCTGGTGAGCCAGTTTTGTGATGATTAGGCCAGAGAGACTAGATGTTAAAGGCCAGTTAGCCTATTTTTTTATATGTCTCATCATTAATATAAAATACATCGCTATGTGCAGACCGACCACGATAAAAGAGTATGGGGAGCTAAACTCCACTAGTTGGGGAAGGAGGGGGATAAAAGTTAAGGAAAAGGGTTAAGCTAGGGAACTTAAGCAAAAAATGAATATTATATTAATATTTCTTATGTATAAAGTATGGATAATTATTTTATATTAAGTTTTAAGTTTGGGGACAAGTTGGCCAAAGTAGCTCCCAACATGACAAGTGTCAAGTTGGGAACATGCATAGATATAGTTTGGACTTAATTCATTTTCCAGGATTCCTTCCATCATTTAGTCATCCATTCAATCATTCTACTATCATTCACTCACTTAGTCAGTTGTACTATGTACCTTCCTATCACTGTACCTGAAACTGTATCTATACCCATACCTATTTGCGTACCTGGTTAGCTTGGGAGTTGGAATGAAGAAGCGGGTTGTCAGGCATGTGGGATATTGAAGAGGTAGGTTTTCAGGATCGTGAGCAATCTCTCAAGGTGAGAGAATTGTTGGGAATTAATTTCCTAAGGTGATAAAATACAACTACATGGCTCTCAGACTTCTTTTCCCGCCTATTGCTGAAGCACAGAAAGGAAGTGGTGTAGTCAAAGGATTGTTGAGTAGAGAAGGGAAAAAGTTCATGGGGTGGGACAAGCATGTGGGGAATAAGGGACTGTAGGCTGTTAGTTTGAGTTTTCACCTGTGACAGAGTGTTTTTTGTAGTCTATGATCCTTAGCTCGGTTAGGAATCCCTTTACCTGGGTGGAGTTTAGTCCCAGCTCAGGGGTGACCCACTGCTGAGAGTGATGAGTAGTGTGGTCTAAGGCTGGGAGGTTCGTGGAAGGTCTGCATGCATTTGGTGGTATTATTACCAAGATAAGTGTCAATTGTGTGATAAATTACATCTTGCATTATTATTTACGTGTTGATTTTTATGGGTTTATCCTATGTGTGGTTTATAACTGTCTTTATATTTATGGTTATTGTTTATATATGTTGCATGTATATGGTTACTATTAATTCAGTATGAGTCTGTGCATTTACAAAATGTATTTGTCTGTTTACGTTTTATATATAAATTTTTGCAAGAGTTCTGTGTGCATATGTTTTAATTGCATGTAGTTCAAAAAATTTATGTGGCATAGCTCAGTTGGATGTTGGGTATGTTATAGCATGTTGAGCAGAGAATGAAAATGTTTTCTAGGGTAGCATGGCCCGACCTGGGTGGCCGAGGATGTTACAACATGGTATCAGAGCTTAGTTTTTCAACACTGAGCCTAGATGGGATGAGCAAGTTGAGTTGAAGAAAAAATTCACAGAGAATTGATTTTGAAGTGGCCAAATTTCAAGTTGCAGAGCATCCATGGTAAGAAGTAACAACAATTGCATGGAATTGGGAAAAAGCCCCAATTTCTATTGTTAAATTCATGGGAAAATTGAGAAATTTGGCCAAGTGGTGAGATATTCTTGATTTAATATCTGTTCTAGCAAATTCAAACCTGAAATTGGTTGAATTTGAAGTTAAAGTGAAGCCATGACAGATGGAGCGAAATTAGTTGATTAAAATTCTCAATTCGTGAATTGAGTGTGGGAAAATTTTCTTCTAGAAATGTCAACCCACAACGATTTGTTGTTGCAGAGGTTGAATTGGTATTATTGGGGTGAAATTGAACAAATTTCATAGTTACCGAATGTCTACAGTAAAAATGGGGAAAACATTAAGCAAAAGCTCCAAATTTCTGCAGCGGAATTCACAAGGAATCAATGCGCATAAAAATGAGTGTGCACACTAAAAATGCATGATGCGAAGTGAAAATCTTGTGATATATAAAATTTATCATTGCATGGAGAAATATTGGCGTGCAGGTACGTGCACTAAAATTTGGCACTGTAACGAAAAATATTGGTGTGCGGGAAAGCGTGCTAAAATTTGGCGCCATGTGGAAAAATATTGGTGTGTGGGTGCACGCAATAAAATTTGGTGCCGTGCGAAAAAATATTGTTGCACGCACTAAAATTTGGAGCCACGTGGAGAAATATTGGCATGCGGATGCGCACACTAAATTCAGCATTGACGGTGTGGATTGAGTGACGCATGCATAATACTAGAGTGCGGTGTGCATGAACATAATAAGGTGCATGCGGTGTGCACACACATATTAATGGCATGCGTGGTGTGCGTACTATTGGTAGAGTGTAGAAGAATTTAATTGGTGCACGCGCAATGTGGGTTTATGATGTCATGTAATAGTTTAATTAATGATGCGCATGGAGTACTGGTACGTGGTGGGGGCGTACTAAACTTTGGAATGGTTCAGTGCATAGAGTAAAATGCATGTGGAATATTAGCACTCGACACACAAAAAAATATTTTTTACGTGCAACATGTATTATTGAAAGAACCAAAACTGTGCGCGGTGGATATTTTTTGTGCAGCACAAAAGCAGTGTGCACCAGTTATTGGTGCGACAAAGAAGTGATGCACAATAGTTATAGGTGCGCGGAGCATGAATTACCTTGTGGTGTTTTTGTGCATGCTATATATGGGTGTATAGGTTGAAATTTGTGTGCACGAAATCATTTGGATGGTGAACAACAACAAAAAACTAATGAATTTCTGTGACATTTTATAATGTTTGAATGCCATCTTTTTGCAATGTGTTTTTGAGGCCCTTAATAGTGTTTTTAGCTACTAAAAAACCACAAGAATAGAGTGTACCAAGGTACACTCTATATCAACAGCTCAAATAAAATATCCTGGAGAGAGCTTTCTAATGGTGTAAACCATTCTTCAAATAGAGCTTTTATGAGAAAATTACAACACAAACAATGGAGGGTAAAGTTTAAGACCCAACTAACTTCAAAGAGCCATAACTTTCTGCTCCGGAATTAGATTGAGACGAGTAATCAATGGAAAGATATTGAATCATAGAATACAGTCCTAGAGTTGAATTAAATTTTTGGGCATGCTAAAAAAATTTAATATGGCAAAGAAGGTACATGTAGCATTCTAGACCAAAAACATGAATTGGCCTACAACTTTAGTAGGTTGTAACTAGCAACCCAGAACCTAGAAAGAGGTGAAACTTGCAAATATTGTCCAAAATATGTATATGAAGAAACCCAATTGAGATCCTACAAAAAATCCAATGGAGTAGGTGCAAAAATTCATAATTACATCAAAGAGTTGCGCCAAGTGGAGGTGTGAATAGAAGAATTAATGGGCAATTTTCAAATAACCATAACTTTCTGCTCAAGACTCGACATTGAGCATGGAAGAAGGCAATGGAAAGGTCTCAGAAAGTAGAATATAATTATTCACCTAGAAAATTGATTTGGGCATTTAATTTTTTAGGAAATCAGAAGAAATAATTATGATATATTATTGAACCAGAATGGTTCATATTTTTCATGAATTTGTTGAGTCAATTAACCTAACAAAGTTTTGTTGGCTGCACATTTTGTAGAGTCGAAAAAAACTAGATTAGATCAGGATCAACATAGAGTCCAGAGGAATGGAAGGTGAACATGGGACTTACATCTAGGAAGATGATATCAAAGGGATGGATCTCCATTTGGGCATTGAAGGAACAAACTCCAATGGACATGGAGAAGGAGGGGATGAAAACATGAATATGGTAGAGGCCATTAAAAATTTATAGAAGGATGTCCAAAGCCATAAATTTGATAATAAAAGGCTTATGAGAGCCAAGGACCAGCAAGATAAATTCAACGTGAAGTCAATGCATAGCTTGAACACAATAGAAAATAAATTGGATAAGGAGAGTGGTTCAAGAAAATCAGGAAGTCACAAGTCTTTTGATGAGAGAAGAAGAACAATAAGTGTTAGTAGACATTACCATCACTCCCGAAGTCATTCCAATAAGAGGGCAGACAACAACTCAAGTCCATCCCCTGTCAGGAAGCATAAGAGGTCCAGGGTGTATGAGCTACGAGGAGAAATGAACAAAATCAAACCTCCTACATGTGATGGTGAGAACAAGAAGGATGAATATCCAGAGACATGGTTGTTGGGCATGAGAATGTATTTTCAGTTGCATAATTATTCATCTCATATAGAAGGAATAATTTCCATCTATCAACTCAAGGGAAAGGCATCCATGTGGTGGGATCAAATTGTGTAGGTGCAACACATTAAAGAGAAAAGTATTACTTGAAGGGAATTCAAGAAGTATTTTGAGAAGAAATACTTGACTAAGAGATACTATGATAAGAAAATGAAAGAGTTCTTTTAACTCAAGCTTGGGAGTATGACCATAGATGAATATGAGATAATGTTTTTAGAACTTCTGAAGTATGTTTCTTTCATAAAGGATGAGACAGTTAAGATTCATAGGTATTTAAGTGCATTTCCATTATTCATCAGTGAAAAAATATAGTATCATGATCCCAAGAAATTGGAGACCATAAGGCGAGCTAAATGCCTATATGATAAAAAAAAATTGAAGGCCAAATTTCCAAAAAGATTGGGAAGAAAAAAATAAATTCAAGATGGATCAGAGGAAGAAGGGAACTAATCCACCATTCTTCAGAAATAATCCTCAGGCACAAACAACTTCTAGAGAACCTAGAACAATTGATATAGGGGGTCAAAGTCCAAGGAAACCATCTATTCAATGTTGTGGTTGTAAAGGAGATCATATGTTCAAATATTGTCCTCACAGAGGTGAAAAAGTGAGGACTGTTCAAAATGTACAATAAGATGAAACAATGGAGGACATGGGTAGAAATGTACCAAGGATCTATGCAGCCCTAGACAACAAGCAAGCAGAGTATCGGTCACATATGATTGAAGTGGAAGGTATGATCAACAACCAAACCATTTCTATTTTAATTGATTTAGGAGATCGTCATAGTTATATAGATCCCAAGGTGCAGGAAAGTTTGTGTTTGCCAAGAATCAAGAAGGGAAAATCTTGGTTGGTATAGCTGGCTACCAGAGCCATAAAAAAATTTAATGATATGGTTAAGTCATGTCTTATGAACATGAATGGACTGAACACTAGGGCAGATTTGAACATCTTTCCTTTAGATTCCTATCACTATCTAATTGGGATTGATTGGTTGGACCAACATCATGCTATACTAGACTGTCATAACAAGGAATTTACTTGCTTGGATGAGCAAGGGAACCTAAGGAAAGTGTAGGTAATTCCCAGGGCACTAACCATCAGAGAAATTTCATCATTTCAGCTAAAGAATTGTTACAGAAAAGGGTGTCAAATATTTGCATCTCATATGGAAGAGACACCTAAAGATAAGGTGCCAAATTTGGAAGATCGTGCAGTCCTGGAAGATTTTGAAGATGTGTTCAAGGAGGTACCAGGACTACCCCCAAAGGGAGATATTGATTTCTCTATAAATTTAATTCCTAGAGCAACTCCAGTGTCAAAGAGTCCTTACAGAATGAGTACACCATACCTAAAGGAGTTGCAAATGAATATTAAAGAACTTCTGAAGAAGAGGTATATACGCCCAAGTGTGTCACCTTGGGGTGCCCCAGTCTTGTTCGTGAATAAGAAATATGGGACATTAATATTTTTTATTTATTTCAGACAGTTGAATAAAGTGAATGTAAAGAACAAGTATCCTCTATCAAGGATTGGTGATCTCTTTGATCAATTGAAGGATGCAAAGATATTTTCAAATATAGATATCAGGTCAGGATACCATCAGGTAAGGATTAAATAGGAAGATATCATCAAGACCTCCTTCAGGACAAGGTATGGTCATTATGATTTCACAGTGGTGCCATTTGGGTTGTCAAATGAACTAGCTATTTTCATGTGCTTAATGAATGGTGTTTTCCGAGATTATTTAGAAAAGTTTGTCATTGTATTTTTGGATGAAATCCTTGTACATTCAAAGTCAAAAGAAGGGCATGAACATGATTTGAGGATGGTGTTGCAATTATTAATGGAGCATCAATTGTATGCCATATTGAGAAAGGGCTCATTTTATTAGAAGCAAATTCATTACTTGGGACATGTCATTTCAAAGGATGGGATAGCAGTGGATCCTGAGAAGATAGAAGCCATTAGAAAATGGTCAGCACAAAATAATGTGATAAAGGTCAGATCATTCATGGGACTTGCAGGCTACTATAAAAGATTTATTGAAGGATTCTCAAAGATTTCACACCCAATCACTTCCTTGCAAAAGAAGGGTGTGAAGTTTCAGTGGACATTGGATTGTGAAAAGAGTTTCCAACACTTGAAACAATTATTAACAAGTGATCCAATACTAAGGATTGCAGACCCAAATGAAGACTTCATTGTATGCACAGATGCATGTAAATAAGGACTTGGTGGAGTCCTCAGTCAAAATGGGTTTGCTATATGTTATGAATAAAGGAAGTTGAAGGAGCATGAAAGACACTATGCCACTGATGATTTGGAGTTGGAAACCATAGTGCATTCCTTGAGGAAATGGAGACACTACCTCATGGGTAAATGGTTGGAGCTGAGGACAAACCATAATGGTCTGAAATATTTATTTAATCAACCAACTCTAAATGCTAGGAAACGCACATGGTTAGAATTTGTCAGCGAATATGATTTTGATATAAAGCATATCAAGGGGAAAAAGAACAAAGTGGATGATGCACTCAGTAGAAGATTGCATGAATTTCATGCTATAGCCATTGTCACGTGCCAATCATATTTGAAGGACATAATTTTTAAGGTTTCAAAATTAGATTTGCAATACAAGGAATTAGTAGCAAAATTACAACAAGGTAATTTGCAGCAGAAAATTGAAGAATACAAGCTAGATAATGATGAAATTCTCATGTACAGGGGCATAATTTATGTATGAAATTATCATGAATTGAAAACTATGATATTGAGAGAAATGCATAATGTACCTTATGTTGGGCACCTAGGTTATCGGAAAACTATTACAGCTGTCAAGAGCCAATATTATTGGCCAGGAATGAAGAAAGAAGTTGATGATTTTATTGCCAAATGTTTGGAATGTCAAAAGCTAAAAGCTGAGGATAGACACCCAGCTGGTTTGCTATAACCATTACCCATTCCTGAGTGGAAATGAAAATTTGTAACAATGGATTTCATCACCAAACTTCCCATAACAAACAAACAACATGATTTGATCATGGTAGTGGTGGATAAACTTACTAAAGTTGCCCATTTTATTACAGTAAAGCTCACTCACAAGGCAACCAACATTGATGATATTTATATGAGATAAATTGCTCGATTGCATGGCATACCCAAGAAAATTGTGTCTGACAGAGATCCAAAATTTACCTCAAAATTTTGGAAGGGATTATTTAATGGATTTGGAACAAATTTGAATTTTATTACAACTTATCATCCAGAATTAGATGGGAAAACAAAGAGGCTGAATCAAGTGATTTTGGATATGTTGAGGATGTATGTGATTGATAAAGCATAAAAATGGGTAGACTACCTACACTAAGTAGAGTTTACTTATAACAATGGGTACCAAACATCTCTAAATATGAGCCCATTTGAGACAATTTATGGTAGAAATTGCAACACACTGGTAAGTTGGGATAACCCAACAAATAGAGCAGTGGCTGGGCCAGATTTACTCAGGGAAATGGAGGAGAAAATGTTGAAATAAAAAAAAATTTAAAGGCTTCCAAAGATAGGAAGAAAATCTATGCTAATAAGGGTAGAACTCATAGGGAATTTAAAGTGGGAGATCATGTATTCTTGAAAGTGAAATCCAATAGAAGTTCCTTGAAGTTGGGAAATTGTTCAAAGTTGGTAGCTCGCTATTGTGGGTCATTTGAAATCCTAGAGAGGATTAGTCCAGTAGCTTATATGATTGCATTTCCTACATATATGTCTATTCATAATGTATTCCATGTATCATTGCTTAAGAAATATATACCTGATGTTAATCATGTTATTCATTGGAACACGATTTAGGTGGAGCAAGAAGGCACTTTCCAGATGCATCCGATACACATTCTGGACCGAAAAATCAAACAACTCTGGAATCAATCCATAGGTATTGTAAAGGTACAATGGACCTGGTACAGTCCTGAGGACAATACTTGGGAGCATGAGGATGTAATGCGGGCAGAATACCCGCATATTTTTGAGGATTTTTTTATTTTTTTATTTTATATTGTACATAATGCATTGAGAATAGTGCATAAATAAGGGGAGAGGTTTGTAATATCCCTAGGCTGAACCCAATTGTAAATGTAAATACAAATGTGCGTAAGTTGGTGAGATTTTTGATATCATTTTTGTATGCACCTTTCATGGCATAGTGCACGCATTTACTACACACTAAAATGATGAAGTGTGCACATTCTAGGATACTGCACGTAACAACCTAAGTGTGCGTGATTTTGAGGCCAGGGAACCTTTGTGTATATGATGTGTTTTATAGGTTGGTAAACCAGTTTTTTGATGATTAGGTGATCTTAAAATGAAGAAGACTTGTATTCTTGAAAATATTTGCAAGTAAAGTTTATGTGTTAAAATGCAAATCGATCAACTTTTCAACACAATTTTAATAGATTTAACTTATGTAAGATGCATGTAAACAACAACATAATCAATGAACAGTAAACACATAACACAACACATGATAAAGGAGTTCACCCCTCTCTTGGGCTACATCTCCTGGTCCAGCTTCCAATGGATCATTTGTATTATTTTCTCAAAGTGCTAAAAAATGTGCTTTACAATGCTCAAAATGTCAAATAGACTGCTCCAATGGCTTCAGAATGTCCAAAAACCCCTAGTTGGGCTTTTTCAGCACCTCATTTGGCCAAAAAATGAAGTAGATAGGCTTCCTAGAAGTCCCCCCTTCAAGCTTGCTATCCCTGCATCTACAAAATGCACTCTTGTTGGCTCAACCTATCCACCACACACATTTAAGCGTAAAAACTTAGCACCGGACGCAATCGCAGAAACGGTGCGAACTGTAGGATGGTTATGGGTGCACCTAGCCCTAACCACCAAGGCCATGGTCATGTGACCCATGTGTCCATGCGCAATATGCAAACGGGGCTCCGACCCAAGACAAATAGCTAACAGACAAGTGGCGGTCATTGGTTACACAACCGTTCGAACCAAATATACAACCGTGCGCACTCCCATAACATAGCCAAAGGTTATGTGGTATGGCACATACGACCGGGGCTTGGGCTATATTTTGAATACATATCCGCATGCATTTGTTTAACCATCAGTCACATATATACAATGCCGGAACCACGGGATGGGGCTAAGCCCCGGCTCGGACCCCCGTGCCAACATAACAATAATTCAAACTTAAATATATTGTATGTCATATATATAATAAGGTTCATGTGGTGGCACACTAGTTGGCGGCCCTTCCCAAGTCACTTCCCCTGCCCGGAGGTCGCGGGGTCAAGTCCTGCTGGTTGCAAAGCTTTTAAACCAGTCAACAAGTGACACGTGGCAGCCATGGATTGGGCCATGCGTCAACATACCATTAGCCACCAAAATGACACGTGTCAAATGATCATATGCCAACTGTCTGCCACTCAGCCCTGCCATGTGTCATACGGACTGCAACGTCAGCAGCCGTACGGACTGTACGGACTGTACAGTCAGCGTCCATTTTTTTGCATGTGTGTCATTTAGAACAGAACGTGATATCTCTCGCTCCCGACGTCCGTTTGAACCCAAATGAGTTGTGTTAGGTTTGTAACGACGAGGTCTACGCTCTCGTTCGATTTGAAGTGATTCTGAGCACTTTGAATTTTTGAGCAAAATTTGATCCCATGATCATTAGGCTAGAGATCCTAGATGTTAAAGGCCAGTGAGCCTATTTTTGTATATGTCTCATCATTAATATAAAATACATCGGTGCATGTAGACTGACCATGATAAAAGAGTATGGGTGACTAAACTCCACTAGTTGGGGAAGGGTGGGGATAAAAGTTATGGAAAATGGATAAGCTAGAGAGATTAAGCCAAAAAGGAATATTATATTAATATTTCTTAAGTATAAAGTATGGATAATTATTTTATCCTAAGTTTTAAGGTTGGGGACAAGTCGGACAAAGTATATCCCAACATGATAAGTGTCAAGTTGGGAACATGCATACATACAGTTTGGACTTAATTCATTTTCCAGGATTCCTTCCATCATTCAGTCATCCATTCAATCATTCTAGGATCATTCACTCACTTAGTCAGTTGTCGTTCATACCTTCCTTCCACTGTACCTGAACCTGTATCCATACCCATACATATTTGTGTACCTAGTTAGTTTGGGAGAAGGACTGAAGAAGCGAGTTGTCAGGCCTGTGGGATATTGAAGAGGTGGGTTTTCAGGCCCATGAGAAATCTATCAAGGTGAGAGAATTGTTGGGAATTGATTTCTGAAGGTTCTAAACTAAAGCTACATGGATTTGAGACTTCTTGTCCGTCCTGTTGATGAAGCCCAGAAAGGAAGTGGGGCAACCGAAGAACTATTGAGTAGAGAAGGGGCACACTTCCTCGGGTGGTACAAGCATGTGGGGAATGAGGGACTGTAGGATATTAGTTTGAGTTGGCACCTGTGAAGAAGTCTTTCCTGTAGTCTATGATCCATTAGCCTGGTTAGGAATCCCTTTACCCGGGTGGAGTTTAGTCCCATCTTGGGGGTGACCCACTGCTGAGAATGATGTGTAGTGTGGTATATGACTAAGAGTTCTGTGTGTATATGTTTTAATTGCATGCAGTTCAAAATTTTTATGTGGCATAACTCAATTGGATGTTGGGTATGTTACAGTATGTTGAGAAGAGAATGAAAGTGTTTTCTGAGGTAGCATGGCCTGACCTGGGTGGTTGGGGATGTTACAGAAGATGTCTAAATGTGAATTTGGAAAGACCTCACTTGTTTACTTGGGACATATTGTTGGAGGCGGAGAAATGAAAATTGATCCTTCCAAGGTCCAAGTGATCCGTAAGATCTAATTGTTTAGTGCATTAAAAAGTATTATGAATGCTCATCATGTAAATTAGTCTTTTAACATGTAAATGGAATACTGAAAACTATAATGTAACACTGTAATAGTAAGGAAATAACAGAGATAAAACAACACAGAACATAGAGTAAAAACTCAGTAAAGAGAAAACACCAAACACCAATATTGTTAACGGAGTTCACCCCCTTCACTGGGCTACGTCTCCGGGTCCCTCTCCAATGGGTACCGATCCAATATTATCTTCAGAAATGGTACATAAATGGCTAGATACAATCTCAGCAAGATGTGATGAAGTCACTGTACAAAGCCCTCAAGACTACGTTTTTTGGAAAAATACAGAATGGTCTTTCACGGCAAGAAAGCCACCAATGAACAGAAAATAGTCGGCTCTAGAAAATGTAGCAGCATAAAGACTTCACAGTTTTAAACTCAGCTTCAACAAACCGTGGACAGAAAACTGTGTGATAACACAGCTAGACTCTTTCTATCTTCTGGCTGTACTATGCACGGGATTATAATTTGCAGTAAATAGTGTTGTACAAATAGTCGCAAAACTTCACTCTGGACAGAGATGAAAGTCGACTTTAAAAACAGAATAATATCTGGAAACATACAGCTTCAAAATTCTCTGCAAATGGAAAAGGTTTGTTGTTCGAGATTTTAAGACACAACTCTTTTGAAAGCTATCAAATGATCTTCTAATACAAGGCAATCTTTGATAACAGAGCATAGTTGTCTCGGATAAACAACAACAAATTTGCACTTTCCCGTTCAAGAACTTCTCTAATGCTCTTCTCCTCCTTGCGCATAGGCTGAATCTTGTTTCTTATAGCTGAACAGTCAGGAATCCTCATCCCACAACAGAATGATACGCTGAGTTATGTGCTAACTGAATGATGCTTTCTGTTTTATCTCCACTCAGCTTCATGTGACTGAAAAATGCGTTGAACTTTCTAACAAAAAGGATGCTTTGAATCATGGCCAACATTCCATCAAAAGAGGCAGAATCTAATTCACTACACATTTAGTGGGAGTAGGACTTGACTCGGCGGTATTTCAATTTTAATAAAAACAACGTAACATAACGGGATCTTCCATTTATGGCTTGCAACCATAACTGCCCACAAATCAATGTAACATTGTAACAGTCAGAGCAAAAAATCAAATATTAAATGGAACTCCCCTTAAATCCTGCCAACGAGACTTTATCAGATGTTATATCTCTATTTGAACAGAATAAACGTTGCTTAACAAAAGACTCCTCCATGTATAACAGTCCCTCTTATCCATATATAACTTTGCTAAGTTGTTAAACTCCACCATAAATGGATAAACTTAGCCCAGTCCAGATGTTGCTAAACAGTCCCGCCAAATGAGTTAAAACTCTGCCAAACGAGAAGCTCCGCCATCTAAATATTCCATCCAACTGTCGTACCATTAACCACATTGGAACCTTTTATATAAACCATACACTTTGGTTCATAATATATATATATATAACATGTATATATGTGTGTCGAAGCTTACACATAGGTTAAGTAATGTGGTAAGCAACATTAATATAAGCTTAGTCTTTGACGAGGTATGGAACATGTTAAATATTATAGCATAAAAGATGTCTCCCATATGGTTTGAACCATATCAATCATTACCATTGTACCATTATTGGATCAGTATACTTTCAAAGACGAAAAATCCATTCGGATCATTCCTCCCCATTGGAGAGCTTTTGGACCTCGAAAAGCCTGAATTATTCGGCAAGTAAGTGAGGATACAGCGTCCTCACATTTTCAATCTCCATACATCCTGCCTGGCTTAGCATCTGCATATTATTCTCCTTGTCCATGACCAAAGGAGGTGCATACCATTTAAAATCCTTTGCATATACAACTATATTTAATGGAGATAAGCTCAAACAGATAGAATGTGTACGCTTCTTTTCAAAGATCTTAAAACGATCAGAAACCAAATGTAGCTTTTTACCTTGCAATGTTCCCTTGTTGATCTGCAACCAACCTTGCTGTTCAACCTCTAAAATATGAAGATTGTCATGCCCGGCTTTGCAAAAGGCCTGGCCCTTCTCCTGCTATTCTATCTGCTGCACTGTTTTCTTTGCATCATGATGTCCATCTATCACATCGTTAGTGCCGAAAGAAAAGTCCACATATGACTTCATTAGGATAAAATAAAAAACCTCAAAAGGAGATTTAACGCACTGCATGTGCTGCAAATGTTCATCATAAAAGTCCCTTATAACATTTTACAAGGACGAGATGAAACATAATTAACCATCCGATTCATGCCAAGATTAGGAAGAGGCATGCTTTGCTGCAACTGTACTTCAGGTTGCACATCTCTACTAAGTGATTTATCATTTTCCATTGAATCACATTTAATAAACATTAATGCAAACTTCTTACTAGCATCAATGGAAAGAGATATACCTTTATCTTGATCTCGGATTCCTATTGCGGTGATCTTAGTCTCATCATCACCTGAATCAGATTCCAAGTCTTGAATCAATACTGCAACTGCTTTTTCTTTTCCTTTATTCTTATTTCTTCCCATCCATTTAGGCTTTAATTTCGGATGAAGTTTCCAACACCTGGAAACATCATGCCCTTTTTGACAATGAGAGCATGTAGGTTTTACAACCTCTTTATTGATGGTAGCGAATTTCTTACCCTTCTCTTCGCTTTTATCTTTGCTTTCAAATTCAGATGACTTCTTCGTAAAAGAGTCCTTATCATGCTTACCTCTAGCTTCCAAGTGTGTAGCTTGCACACATACATCATCTAAGCTAGTAGGATTAAACATAAGCAAAGTATGTCGCAAATAAGAATGCATGCGACCAATATATTTAAGAAGAGTTTCTTGCGTATCCAATGCAACATTCAATGCAATAGCCCTCTTTCTAAATTCATGAGTATATTCTTGAATAGTTTGTCCTTTAGCTTGTCTAAACGTTTGCCAACTCATAGTTAATTGTTGTATATGACCTAAAGGATAAAACTGCTTTCTCAAGACCTCAATGAAATCATTCCAAACTGAAATTATTTTACCGTTCTTTTGAAGATCCTGCTGAATCTTGCTCTCCCACCAAATGAGAGCCATCCAACTCATTCTCAAAGTGTCCAATTGAATTCTAGAAGGGGCATCATTAATGCCCTGCACCCTGCAATAAACTTCAAGCTGCTTAATCAGATTGTCTAGTTTTTCAGCATCTAATTCTCCATTATAGATAGGTAACTCAAATTTCACATCTAGCTTGAAATATGGCATATTAGCATTATTCAAATGAGAAGTATGAGAAGAAGAGGATTTATTAGCATCAATAGAATCACCATCACCTATGCCTTTACCCTTCTCCTCTTTCTTTATTTTTACTTCTCTGGATGAAGATTCACCTTCTTTCTTCTTCCTTTCTACACATTCTTCAAAAAGCATTTCCACCATATTTTTCATGCTGATAAAGGCCTCTAGAAACTCTGTATCAGTGATAACAGGTTTCTCTCGTTCCCCGTTCCCTTCTTCTTCCCCTCGTGGAGAAGACATGATTTTTGGGAATGTTCTCCTTGAACCAGTCTTAGGGTCACCTTCAACTAATTCTCCTTCACCGAGCTGAGATTTTGACCTGGTAAGCATTCACAGTCTTGCACTATAGTAAACCAAGCTCTGATACCATTAATATGATCCGTAAGATCTAATTGTTTAGTGCATTAAAAAGTATTACGAATGCTCAGCATGTAAATTAGTCTTTTAACATGTAAATGGAATACTGAAAACTATAATGTAACACTGTAATAGTAAGGAAATAACAGAGATAGAACAACACATAACATAGAGTAAAAAATCAGTAAAGAGAAATCACCAAACACCAAGATTGTTAACGGAGTTCACCCCCTTCACTGGGCTATGTCTCCGGGTCCCTTTCCAATGGGTACTGATCCAATATTATCTTCAGAAATGGTACATAAATGGCTAGATACAAACTCAGCAAACTGTGATGAAGTCACTGTACAAAGCCCTCAAGACTACGTTTTCTGGAAAAATACAGAATGGTCTTTCACAGAAAGAAAGCCACCAATGAACAGAAAATAGTCAGCTCTAGAAAATGTAGCATCATAAAGACTTCACAGTTTTAAACTCAGCTTCAACAAACCGTGGACAGAAAACTGTGCGATAACACGGCTAGACTCTTTCTATCTTCTGGCTATACTATAGACGGGATTATAATTTGCAGTAAATAGTGCTGTACAAATAGTCACAAAACTTCACTCTGGACAGAGATGAAAGTCGACTTTAAAAATAGAATAATATCTGGAAACATACAGCTTCAAAACGCTCTGCAAATGGAAAAGTTTTGCTGTTCGAGATTTTAAGACACAACTCTTTTGAAAGCTATCAAACGATCTTCTAATACAAGGAAATCTTTGATAACAGAGTGTAGTCGTCTCGGATAAACAACAACAAATTTGCACTTTCCCGTTCAAGAACTTCTCTAATGCTCTTCTCCTCCTTGCGCACAGGCTGAATCTTGTTTCTTATAGCTGAAGAATCAGGAATCCTCGTCCCGCAATAGAATGATATGCTGAGTTATGTGCTAACTGAATGATGCTTTCTGTTTTATCTCCGCTCAGCTTCATGTGACTGAAAAATGCGCTGAACTTTCTAACAAAAAGGATGCTTTGAATTGTGGCCAACATTCCATCAAAAGAGGCAAAATCTAATTCATTACACATTTAGTGGGAGTAGGAATCGACTCGGCGGTATTTCAATTTTAGCAAAAACAACATAACAGAACGTGATCTTCCATTTATGGCTTGCAATCATAACTGCCTACAAAT
Organism: Picea mariana; assembly: GCA_032191745.1. Taxonomy (NCBI): domain Eukaryota; kingdom Viridiplantae; phylum Streptophyta; class Pinopsida; order Pinales; family Pinaceae; genus Picea; species Picea mariana. Next base: position 308,988 of record JASDQU010100733.1, on the reverse strand, counting down.
CAATGTAACATTGTAACAGTCAGAGAAAAAAATCAAATATTAAATGGAACTCCCCTTAAAGCCTGCCAACGAGACTTTATCAGATGTTATATCTCTGTTTGAACAGAATAAACGTTGCTTAACAAAAGACTCCGCCATGTATAATAGTCCCGCTTATCCATATATAAATATGGTAAGCTATTAAACTCCACCATAAATGGATAAAATTAGCCCAGTCCAGATGTTGCTAAACAGTCCCGCCAAATGAGTTAAAACTCTGCCAAATGAGAAGCTCCACCATCTAAATATTCCATGCAACTGTCGTACCATTAACCACATTGGAATATTTTATATAAACCATACACTTTGGTTCATAATATATATATATATATATATATAACATGTATATATGTGTGTCGAAGCTTACACATAGGTTAAGTAATGTGGTAAGAAACATTAATATAAGCTTAGTCTTCGACGAGGTATGGAACATGTTAAAGATTATAGCATAAAAGATGTCGCCCATATGGTTTGAACCATATCAATCATTACCATTGTACCATTATTGGATCAGTATACTTTCAAAGATGAAAAATCCATTCGGATCACCAAGTCATTTTGGATTGGCCAAAGCCCAACAATGTGACAGAGATAAGAATATTTTTGGGAGAAACTGCAAGATACCAGATCTAATAAATACGCAGAATATAAATAAAATGCTAGGAATGGCAGAATAACAGTAATATAACCAGCATAATCATCCATAATAACACAGAAATAATATGAGAACAACAACTGAAATAGCACTTTGATTCAGAAAGCAATGGTCACATGCCTCTTCGAGGGAGCAACCTCCAGTCGAGCAGTTCTCTGTTACAATAATCTCCAAGCTAGGGTTTTCATACCCTCGACCCTTATTTATACTAAATATGTCTATTAAGAGAAGCATCTAGAGGAAGATCCTTCTAGAAGCGGAAGCTTCTATTAGGTCTTCTTACATTTGCCTTATTCTATTTTATTCAAAGGCCTTATTAATATTGACCTTTATTACATCCGAATACATTGATCTACCTATGTGCGGGTTAGGACCTTAACATGTCCGCCCCCTTAAAAACAGGCTTGTCCTCAAGGCTTGAGATGTGGAAACTGCTGCAGAATGGTAGTTGGTTCCCAAGTGGCATCTGTTGGAGTCATATCTTTCCATTGTACTAGCACTTCCTTGATGGTTCTCTGACGCAGGCGATGCTCACGTTGGTCCAAAACTTCTTCTGGCTGTAGCCAAATGGATCCTTCTTTAGCTAACTCTGGAAGGTTGATTTGAATTTGGAACCTAGTTCCAATCACCTTCTTCAAGCATGAAACATGAAAAATAGGATGTAGCTTCGACTGACTGGGTAGAGCTAACTAATATGCAACTTGTCCCACATGCTTGAGAAATGTGTAAGGGCCATAAAATTTGGGTGCTAGCTTCTAACAATGCTCGGCCTTGAGGGAAGTTTGCTTATATGGTTGCAGTCTCAGAAACACCTGATCCCCTTCTGCAAATTGACGTTCGAAGCGACCTTGATTTGTTTGCTGCTTCATTCTATTATGTGCCATGACCAAGTTCTCTTTAAGGGTACAAAGGATATCCTCTCGGACTGTAAGTATTTGGTCAACTGCCTGGACCTTCGAGGTACCCGGTAAGTATGAGAGAACTGAAGGTGGCTTCTATCCATATACCGCTTCAAAATGAGTCATGTGAGTGGTTGTATGGTATGTAGTGTTGTACCACCATTCGACGAGGGGTAACCATTGAGCCCACTAGTGTTGTTTTTCAGAGGCAAAGCACCTCAGATATGTTTCCAAAAACTTGTTGACAACTTCCATTTGACCATCCATCTGGGGATGATAAGCTGAGATGAGATGCAATTGTGTGCCTTGTAGCTTAAACAGTGCTTGCCAAAAATTGCTTGTGAAAGTTGGGTCTCGATCAGAAACAATAGAGTGTGGCATGCCATGAAGCTTGAAGACCCGGTCCATGAAAACTTGAGCCACCGTGGATGCAGTAAATTGGTGGTGAAGAGTGCAAAAATGAGCATACTTGGAAAGGCGATCCACCACCACCATTATCACTGATTTATTCCCTGATTTGGGTAAGCCTGTAATAAAGTCCATAGAGATATCCTTCCAAATAGCAGGGGGAATCGGAAGCAGTTGGAGGGTGCCTAGAGATTTGACTGTTTCTCCCTTGTTGCGTTGACACACCTCACATTCAGCGACAAACTTACAGATGTCTTGTTTCATACCATCCCAGGAAAAAGAACGTTTGACTCGGTCATATGTTTTGGTTAACCCTGAGTGCCCCGCTGTGGGTGTAGCATGAAGCTCAGAAAGTACCCTGGATTTGAGCTTGGATTGTTTACTTAAATACAAGAGGCCTTTGTATCGAAGCTCATCCTGGAGCCAAGAGTACCCTAGGGAAGCTGGAGCCTTGTTCTGTAGTTGCTGGATCAGATGCAAACTTTTGGGATTTTGAAGCCATTCCTGGCGCACAACTTGGAGCCAATCAGGTACAATGAAGGAAAGAGAAAAAGGGATCCTTCGCCTTCATATTTTTGGGATAGTGCATCCGCCATGACATTGTCTTTACCTTTCTTGTAAATGATCTCATAATCATATCCAAAGAGCTTAGTCACCCATTTTTGTTTCTCCTGGGAGGAAATGCGTTGTTCCAGAAAGTACTTGAGGCTTTGATGGTCGGTCTTAATTTGGAAGCATTGCCCCAAGAGATAAGGATGCCATAGCTCAACGGCATGCAGAATTGCCAACATTTATTTTTCATAAATGGGTTTGCCCAGATTCCTTTCAGACTGTTGCTTACTGGTGAAGGCCAAAGGTCGACCCTCTTGCATAAGGACAACACCGATTCCTTTCCTTGAGGCATCACATTCCAACACAAAGGTCTTTGTGAAATCGGGAAGGGATAGAACTGGAGTGGTGCACATGGCCATCTTCAAGGTTTGAAAAGCTTGAGCAGCTGCTGGAGTCCAAGTCAAAGAGTTCTTTTTGAGGAGAGCCTCGAGAGGTGCTGTAATCTTTCTGTAGTTCTTAACGAACTTGCGATAATACCTCGTTAGGCCCAAATATCCACGTGAGCTTTTGAGAGTCTTTGGGTGCGGCCAATTTTGCATAGATTCAATCTTTTTCAGGTCCACCCTGACGCCATCCTTTCCCACTAGATGACCCAAGTATTCTACTTCTGAGGCACCAAAAGAACATTTGGACTGTTTCAGGAAAAGTTGGTGCTGAGAGAGTAGGAAGAGAACATGATCCACATGAGTAAGATGGTCTGTCTAGGTTTTTCTATAGATGAGGATATCATCAAAGAAAACTAAGACAAAATGATGGAGAAAAGGGTGGAAGACATGGTTCATGAGGCTCTGGAAGGTGGAGGGGGCGTTACACAAGCCAAAGGGCATGACCAAAAACTCATAGTGGCCCTCATGAGTGCGAAAGGTAGTCTTGGAAATGTTGACCTCTTTCATACGTATCTGGTGATAGCCTGAGCAAAGATCAAGTTTGGTAAAGAATTTGGCACCACTCAATTCATCTAGGAGGTCATCAATGACAAGGATGGGAAATTTGTCTTTGATGGTCAGTTTGTTGAGAGCACGGAAGTCAGGACACATTCTCCAAGAACCTTCTTTCTTCAGTACCATGATGACCAGAGATGAGTAAGGGCTCATACTAAAATGGATGACGCCTGCAGTGAGGAGTTCCTGAACCATTTTTTCAATTTCATTTTTTTGTGCAAAGGGGTGGTGATATGGATGGATATTGGGGGGAAGGCTTCTTGGGACAAGGGGAATGGAATGACCATGAACACTGTGGGAAGGAGGGAGTCCTTGGGGAGTGGAAAATATCGTTTGATGTTTAAAAAGGAGGGCTTGGAGGTCTTGGGGCACTGGGGGTGTCTCTGTGGCTTGTATGGCATGGAGTTGGGAAATGACACCAGAATGACCTTTTTTGAGCATTTTTTCCATGCGATGAGAACTAATGACCTTAGGTGAACCATCAGTGATGCCTTGGAATTTGTATTGGTGGCCTCCTTGGTCGAATTACATGGTTAAGTTCTGAAAATCCATGAGAATGGGACCCAAAGTCCTTAGCCAGTCTGCACCCAACACAATGTCGCAACCGCCCATGTCAATAGCAAACATATGGGATTTTAGGTGGTAGTCACCGATTTGGAGACACACATTTTCACAGCGCCCGCCAAATTTCATAGAACCACCATTGGCAATCATGATTTGGAAATTGTTGACAACATGGATGTAGCAATGGGTTTCTTGGGCAATGCGATGATGAATAAAATTGTGGGTGTTGCCACTATCAACCAGAATGATGACCTTTCAGTGCTTGATGTAACCAATTAACTTGAGGTTTTGGGGGGCAGAGAAGGCGGTGAGAGTATTGAGGGAAATGATTGGTTCCACTTTGGGAGGGTCGGAGGGAGGGTTTATGTCAGTGATTTCTGGTGACTCGGGCATAAGGGGAGTGTCAACATCCTCTTTCGGAATATCCTTAGAGATGGCCATAAAAATATTTTGTTTCTTACATTTGTGGCCTGGGAAATATTTGTCATCACAATTATAATAGAGGCCTTTGAGTTGGCATTCAACCATTTCATCAATGGTCAATTTTTGGATCTTTAATGGGGCGAAGGGAGTAGTGGGGTTTACTAGTTTAGGGTGAGGGATAAAGAAAGGCTTACGGTTTTGAGAGGAAATAATTTGTTGTGCTTCTTTATCTTTTCTAGTAGCCTCCAACCAAGTCGTAGGTTGAGCCATGAGGACATGGGCCCTAATCTCCACCTTGAGGCCACTAATAAAACACTCTCGAAAGAAAGCATCAGTCATGCCCTCTGTTCGAAAAGCCAGGTGCTCAAATGTAGGTATGGAGTCTTCTACTATTCCTGATTGCTTCAATTTGGTCAAACGACCCAAATGGTTGGTGTTAGTGTCAAAGCGTTCATAAAGCTCAGTCACAAATTGGGTCCAAGCAATATACCCTTGACGGGAAGTTTTTCTCCATTACCACCATTGCCAGCGTTCTTGATCTATATGGAGAACACCATACCGGAGTTTGGCCAAGTCATCTGTAATGTTGTAGAGAGAGAAATAATGTTCCATTTGGGTGACCCAACCAGTGGGGTTCGAGCCATCAAATTTGGTTACATCCACCCGCAGAAGGCGTATGTCCCATTGAAAGTGATGGGGCTGAAAGAAATGGGAAGAAGTTTCACCTTCAGTCTTTGTATGTGCATCAGGAAAAGAGTCATCGGTAGGGATCTTGAGTTTGGTGCAGAGTGATGCAAAGACAGATTCAAGCTGGGTGGTCAGTTCATGTTTGAATTCCTCCATTGCAGACTACACGGATGCATTTACGGATGCATTTATGGTGGTATTGATGGATGTATCACGAGAGGCAATAATAGCACTGAGTTGTTGCACTTCTTGTTGGGTCTCGATGAAACTAGATTGCAAGGTGTTGAAGCAAGAATCCAGTTCTTGGCTATGGGTATGGGCCATGAGGATGGGTGAACTGAAAAGGGAGCGGTCGGGGTCAGAAATTTTTGCAAAAAAATGATATGGATAAATGTGATAAGGGAGAAGAGATGAATCTAATGGAATAGGTCTCAAATAATGGTGAAAAAATTTCCAGACTTTTTTTCTTTTTTTTTTATAGCTTCGGGGTTATACTTTAGTCTGAACAATGTTGCAGTGCTGAAATCCCCAAATTCTTAACTAGAAAGAAATTTGTATTTACTTGGCAACCCGAACATAGATGCACGGCAATAGATCTCGCCAGTTTAATTTGTTTATGTTTATGTTTATGTTACCCAAGGGTTAGGTATTCAAGGGTTCTACAGACAAGGGTTTGCCCTGTGCTATAACTCTCTGATATATGTGTGGGGTCCAACAGTAGTACTCGGCCCAATATCTCAGGGCACTAACTAAGGAGGATAGACTGTACCCTTAGCCGTACTACCTGACTACCCAGGTACTAGAGAGTATCTTCCTCAGTGTTCTTCTCAGTGACACTATAGCAGTCCGGAGGCCGATAGGTTTATCTAAAGAGGGCTTCCAGAAATCTAGGCCGATCTGTACACAGGTGTTGTCTGATGCGCTACCACTCGAAGGGGTACCAACAGGGGTTACAAGGGTGGCCAACAGATGTGCGCTTAAGAACCACGTGTATTTCCTGTGTGTATGAATCCCTCAACCGCAAGTTTATGCGCATACCGACAGATCTCTGTGGCTTAAAGACACCAGAATACGTCTCTACCCTGAAAAAAAATACCCAAAATTTCTACCAAGGAAAGTGCTTTGATACCACTTGCAAGATACCAGATCTAATAAATACGCAGAATAAAAATAAAATGCTAGGAATGGTAGAATAACAGTAATATAACCAGCATAATCATCCACAATAACACATAAATAATATGAGAACAACAACTGAAATAACACTTTGATTCAGAAAGAAATGTTCACAGGCCTCTTTGAGGGGGAAACCTCCAGTCGAGTAGCACTCTGTTACAATAATCTTCAAGCTAGGGTTTTCATACCCTTGACCCTTATTTATACTAAATATGTCTATTAAGAGAAGCATCTAGAGGAAGATCCTTCTAGAAGCAGAAGCTTCTATTAGGTCTTCTTAAATCCGCCTTATTCTATTTTATTGAAAGGCCTTATTAATATTGACCTTTATTACATCTGAATACATTGATCTACCTATGTGCGGGTTAGGACCTTAACAAAAACCCAATATTGGAGAAAGTTTATTGCTAACTTTTCTTCAATTTCATCTCCATTACATGCAGTGACAAGGATCAAGCAAATTTTCCAATGGGGTGGAAAGAAACAAAAATCATTTGATGCATTGAAGGAGAATATTAGTTCAACTCCAGTTCTTGCACTTCCAAATTTGAGACAACGATTTGAGATCCAAACAAATCCAATAAATTATGCAATGGGAGCAGTCTTGTTTCAACATGGTAAGCCCATTTGTTTTCATTCTGAAACTTTTAATGGTGTTTTGATTAACTATCCTACTTATTATAAGGAGTTGTATGCATTGGTGCAAAGTGTGAAGAAATGGAAACATTATTTGTTGGGAAAAGAAACTATCATTCACACATATCATCAACCATTGAAATACTTAACAATACAAAACAAATCTACAACAAGTAAGGCACTTCATATGGATGGGTTTTCTACAAAAATTCCACTTGGTTATAAGGTATAAAAAAGGAATTTATAACAAAGTTGTTGATATGCTCTCTAGGCCTACTTTTAGTTCTTCAGTTATTCTTAAGCATAATTCTAGCATGCATGAGAGATATGCTGAACAATATGTTTTAGATGTTAATTTTAAAGAGGTTTATGCAACTTTGTGTCATTATAACCGAGTTGAGGAATTGGATTACCATGTGCATGATAAGATTTTGTATCATCTTGGAAAGCAATGTATTCCACAGGGTGAAAGAGTCAACATCATAAGGGAAGCTCATTCTTCTCTTATTGATGGCCACTTTGGTGTAGGCAAGACAATGCCTAATTTGAAAAGGTATTGCTATTGGCCTAAAATGAATGAAAGTTTTTCAATATATGTAAGAGGATGTACTTTATTTTCTACAACAAGCTTAGCAATAGAAAGTTGGGTTTGTATAGTCCACTTCTGGTTCCTTCTTGTCCTTGGGAAAGAATTACCATGGAATTTGTAGGAGGTGTAGCTATGTCTAAAAATAATCATGATTATATGTATGTTGTGGTTGACCGTTTCGACAAAATTTGTATTTTGATGCCTTATAAGAAGCAGGTTACAACTGATCAAATGGCACATATGTTCTTTCAACATGTTTGGGTACATTTTGGGTTTCCTAAATCCATTATTTCTGATCGAGACTCTCGATTTGTTGGGAACTTTTGGTCAAGTTTATGGGAACTCATGGACACCAAGATGAAAAAGAGCACAACTTTTCATCCACAAACCGATGGTCAAACCAAAGTGGTTAATAGAACAATAGTGCATCTGCTTCAAGGTTATTGCAGCAAGCATCCTAAGCTTTGGGATGAGCACCTACACTACATTCAACATGCTTGCAACCGAGCTAAGAAATCTTCAACTCAAACATCTCCATTTGAAGCATGTTTTGGTTATTTTCCAAAATATCCTTTAGATTTTGTCTTTGGGAAAGAAATTGCTAATGATATTCAATATGACATTGATATGGAAAAGAAGTTCCTTGAACAAATTCATTTGGTGCATCAAATGGTACAAGAATAGTTGGAAAAGAGCCAAGCCAAGTACAAGCCAAGACATGAAAAGCATCATGTTGATCACCATTTCCAAGTTGGAGATGAAGTTTGGCTTTACATTAGCAAAGAGAAGATTAAAGGAGAAGGTTAAAAACTAAAACCAATTATATATGGACCTTTCAAGATTCTTGAAAAGATTGGTAACAATGCCTTCCGTTTGGATTTGCCTCCTTATATGTAAATGTATATAGTTGTCAATGTTGAGAATTTGAGATTGTATGAGCCTCCTTCAATTGATGATCAATCAGATAATGTTCATATTCCTTCTATATATGATTTCTCGCCATAATATCTTTCAAAACTGCATGAAGACACAATCCTTTCCAGGGGGATGAGAACTTCAAAATGAGGGAATGTGGAATACCTTCGAGTTGGTCTTAAAGGCACAAATCCAAGAAATATCAAGTGGATTGAGATTGTAAAGGTGAGGGAAATGTACCCTTATCTTCAGATAGACTGAAAGTAGTCTTTTGTAGGTCCAAAATCTTCCCAATGGGGAGGAGTTATCCAGGGGATCAAAATATGCTCAAAAATCAAAGTTCTCAGAATTGCTTCAAAACATAAACGTGCGTAGGACTCATCCTCACGATCCTAATGCAACTTGAAAAGGTTCAAATGGATGTTGTATGAGAGAGATATCATGTTTTTTCTACTTTTCCAAACATGCAAAATTTTGATGACTGTATAGTCTGTACAGTGCTGACATGGCATGTTCGTATTGCTGACATGACATGTCCATACTACTGAAATGAAAACTAACCATATTGACATGTGGCAGGGTGATGTGGGCTACTGACTGGGAAGAGGTGCTAACGCGGCATGGCCATACCATTGACATGGAAGCTAACCGTATTGACATGTGGTAGGAGGTTGTACTGACATGTGGCATGATTGTACATGACACATGTCATATGATGAGTTTTCAGAAGAGGAAATGTCAGATGGAGAAACATGGTAGGATTGGTGGGTGAGTGCAATGGTGCCATGTGGCCCTAACATGGGATGCCATGTGGCATCCACCTCAAATCTTCAAAAATTGATTTTGTATTCACAGGGGTTGAACCCATGACCTTCGGGGACTTTTGACCACTTGGCAAGGTTAGGATACTAGTCTTCCCACATGGTGTTTCTTACTCTTATATGGTTTGATAATTATTTAAGTTTGTTATATGGAATGGTTTGGCGGGGTCTGGGTCGGGGCTTAGCCCCAACCCCTAGTTATATTTCTTCTGCCATATGACTCTACACATACAAACTTGTGCGCAGGGTTTAAAACATTCAACCAACAATTATATAAATACATGTGTGAATCAATATGACCACGCACCCAACCTCATGTTAGCATCATATCCCACTATTACAATGGTTCTAACTTAAGCACCTAGGGTCCAACCATATGGGAGACATACACCCAGGACCTCCACCGAGAAAAGGGGCCAACGCACTATCGATGCGACAAATTTCCATATTTTGTGGGAAGGCATGTGTGCTGGGTTTTCTGCACAAAAAATGCCCGTGAGCCAGGTTCAATCAGTCTGGGTGAGTTTTGGCAAGCATAGACAACAAAGAATTGGGAGAAACGTCCAGGGAGTGATTCCAACTCAGTTTTTGGCCAAACCAGGTGTGGGAAGAGCCCAGCTAGGGGCTTTGGACATTCTAGATCCATTCAAGCCATCCATTTCTCATTATGAGCATTGTAAAGAAATGATTTTGACACTTTGATCATTAATGAAAAAGATCCATTGGAAGTTGGACCAGGAGATGTAGCCCAAGAGAGGGGTGAAATACTTTATCATTTTTCTATTTTAATTTGTGTATTACGATGGTTGTTTATCATTGTTTATGCTACTTATGATTAAGTAAAAAAAATCATTAATATTTATGTTTTTGTAACTTGATCCTATTACCCAAGCACATACCATTTCAACTTTCAATTTTAAAAAGATTCAAGCCCTTACATTTTCATATCAGTGTCATGCCATTGTGAATGATGAACTACTACCTTCGCGTGGTGTATATCCTTGACTAATATTTCCTAAAATGGCTCCCCCAGCTGTTTCTCCCTGTGTAGATGTACTTCCTTCTGCGTTTCTTCAACTAAAATTTGGTTGTCTAAATGGTGTTGTTCTCTCTGGTGTATTAGCGACACATGGGTTTATGGGTTCCACAGTAACACTGATGTGCATATGATTTTTTCCTCCAATTTATTCTCTTGGAACTCTTGTCTTCCTTTTGTATGTCACCCGTAGTATTTCCTCAATCTACTCCACATCCCAGAGATCCTCTACCTCTTCTTCATCACTTACAAAGCCTTCCCTCATGGATATGGCTCTCTTCTTATTGTTCATCTTGTATTGGTAGGGTGATCCACTGTGCGTTCTTCCGGTTGTTGCCATTATTTTCTTGATCTGGTATTCCTCCATCATGATTGCATATGAGGCCTCCTCCTTTCCTTTATCCATCTCTTCCTCCATTTATTTGTCTCTTGTCAGTGCTTCCCCCCTTCCCCCATGCCCGCAAGGAAGTTTTAGTTGTTTGATGCCATTTTTATTACACCTTTTTTATATTGTAACATCTTGATGGAAGTGTACAATGATATGATATACCTACCTCAAGGTCCCTTTAGGAACTATTGTTCTGCTACGCTGTAAGACTTCACAATATCTATGCAAATTTTGTGATAAATCCTGCAACCATGCTGTCTAACCATAAATCTACTGCTCATGAAAATTTATTATCAACTTGTTGTTACTGTGTGATCTCCAAACAATTCCACTCTAGTTGTCTGATCCTATTTTTAGGGTGGTTTTCTTTCAACCTCAATATCCACTCCTGTAACATATGTGAGAAATCACAGAAAAATACTTCATTCAATTCGCTAAATACACACTTGTCCAAATATTTACGCGTTGTTAACTTCAGGTTTCTATTATTTTTCTGCACAAATTCTAGATCCTTTTGTTTTCAACTAGCTCTCGATATCCTCCTTCATTGGGTTCCATAGTATCAACATCCCCTTTTATATCCTCATTCTTTTTAACGTTTTCTCACCATATCTAAAATTATTTTCACGATTCTTCAACAGATCTCATCCACTCAATCCCTTTATGTTTCAACTGGAAACATAACCATTTGTTGGTTACTTACACTCTTTCTAACATTATGGGGCTGACCCAGGTTCAGATCTACTATGGTTTCCAAAAAAAACCCATAAAACTATCGACCATCTTGGTGAACTAGAAGGAAACATAATGCACAAAATGCACTGTGCACTCTCACCCAAGATAGTTCTTATGGGTGGATGCAATGCTTAGGTGATTGCAACCTGGGAATGAGTGGGGATCTAGGATTAACCTTTGTTTTCTTCATTTGTTTACTCTAAAATTCAACTTATCTCGATTAATCTATCTTTCTTATTCATGCATGTAAAATAAAAGATCTAACTAAGTCATTCATGCATTTGTATAACATATAATCATTAAGAGTAAAGGAAATAATCAATACTCAATCACACAACACATTATCTACCATGGTTCACCCTCTATTGGGTTACATCCACAAATATTTTGTTGCTCTTCTCTTTTATTATGGTGTTTCCAAAACTACAGTGCCTCACGCATTACAAATCTCCATCCAACAGGTCAAGATCTACAATGAGGTGGACTAGATCACACCAAGCTCCTCAACCTATGATCTAACCCTCAATATATACGATATTTCCTCTCCGCAGCTCAACTGCTTACAAAATAGATCATAATTACAGTCATTCAGTCTTCGAACAACATAGTAACACTGACCAACAACACAAACCATGAACTAGACCTCCTAGGTACCTACTTATACATGTTTTTGGATTAGCAGCCATTACATTTTCTTACCAAAACCCTAACCCTAGCATGGTTAGGTCTTCTTCCATGCATGCCTCACATGATTTCATCCTCGGCATGCGCTTTTACCTTGAAAATTCTTCTTTTCCTACCAGTTCTCTTTTCCTTCTTTGTGCTTTATTCTCCAAAATTATTCTTTACTCCAAAGTGGACCTACGCCCAACAAAGTACCTTCCAAGATTTGAAAATGAAGGGGAAACAATTGCAGAGGAACATTTAATTACTTTTTATTCCTTTACCTAAAATTTTCAAGTGGATTATGATGATGTGTGGATGAGGCCTTGTATTCAAAGTTTAGATGGAGATGTGAGAAAGTGGTTCAAGAACCTTAGAGATAATTGTATTACTACCATCACATACCTTGATTCCACCTTCTTGAGAAAGTGGGGAGACAAGAAAGATGATTTATATTACATGAAAAAATTCATCAGTCTTCGAAGAAAGAATGGTGAGTCTGTCTCTAAATTATCTTAGATATTTAATCAGATGTACCAGAAAATACCAAATGATATCAGGCCAACTAAAAGGATAGAAAAGGACACTTATGCTAATTCCTTTGATGTTGATTTTTGTTTGCTACTAAGGGAAAGAAGATCAACCACTCTGGATGATATGCAAGATTCAACTCTTGAAGTTGAATCCAACATTTTATCATAAAAAAAACTCAAGAAGAGATCAAATAAAGGAAATAAAAAGGAATAATATAATTCTTCTTCATCAAATATAAAAAATTAGAAGATTTCCTTGGAGGAGATGGAAAGAAAAATGGAGGAAATGTCATTTGAGTTTTCTAAACTTAGAATGGAAAAACAGAGATGGAATACACCTCAAGAAGGAAATCAAAATACAAATTAATATAGAAGACCTTATAACCCTTAGATCATGCAGATGGATAAGAAGAATAATGATGATCAAAAAATCTAGACACCCTTGCAGAACAATTATATTGAAGAGAATCAAGAAGATGAAGAGGTAGATGAAGATTTGGTTATTCATTTGTTCGGAGATGAGATTTCTCTAAGTCACTTAAAACCGAATGAATATGAAGATTCAAAGAGTGCATAGGCTAGGGAAGGTCTAGATAATATTATTTGTAACACATATCAATAGGGGTACAATCTTATATCTAAATAAACACCTGCTAAATATGTTCCCGATAAAGACAAATCTACTCCTGCTAAACCTACTCCTAAAAAAGATAAACCTTCTACCCCAACAGTACAGACAAGAATCAAAAACCCTGAAAGGAATCCAATACAACCAGTGATGAAAATATCATCCCTGGAAGAGGATAATTTCTCATCTCTTTTCATCCTAGAACATGAGATAAGTAAGATCAAAATTCCTATTCCTCTGACTGAATTGGTTAAAAAAAATTCTTATAGGAGTCAAATTTTGAAATGGTTACAACCTTATTCTATCATAGATGTTGTTACTGATGTGATTAATATCCAAGATGAAAAACCCACCATTGTCTTAGGGCCAATTGTAGAAGAGAGGGATGACTCCACTCCTCCTTTTTATTTCCCATTAAATGTTCCTGAAAATATCCTTCATAAATTCTTGTTAGACTCTGGAGCCTCCCATAATATTATGCCGAAGGTTTTCATGGAAGAATTGGGGTTATAAATCACTAAAGAATACCATGATATCTTTTCTTTTGATTCCAAAAATGTCAAATTGTTGGGGGTTATCAAATACCTTGTTGTTTCATTGTCTCAAATCCTAACCAAACGTTTAGTCATGGATATATTTGTAGATGATATCCCTGCTTGGTTTGGTATATTTTGTCCAGATCTTGGTGTAAGAATCTTGGGGCATCTCTTCAAATGGATCTATCTTATGCCACTATACCTATTTTTGGAGGAGAATTTAGAAGACTCTATCATGAGGCTCAATTGGCATATATTATCACTGACAATGAGAATTCTATAAACAATCTTTTTTATGTAGCTGATGTGGATTTGGGATCCTCTATATTTCATATTTATAATGTTGTTCAACAGTATTTTCCTTTGACAAAACTAGTTGTTTCTCAACAATCTATTGAAAATGAAAATATGTTATGGAAATTATACTTTGATGGATCCTCATCCATAGAAGGCACATGGGTATGTGTAGTGTTAATTTCTCTTGAACATGAATTCATTACCCTATCTTACAAGTTAGAATTCGATACAAAAAATAACATTATAGAGTATGAGGCATTGTTGTTAGGTATCAGGGAAACCAAAGAAATGAAAATCCAACATTTGAAGATGCATCGAGATTCTTAACTCAATCTACATCACGTTATAAATGTATATCAGAAAAAGAACATTCGGTTGAAAGATTACATAAATGAGGTATGGGACATCATTGAAGCCTTTTTCCTATCTTTGAACATTGTATATATTCCAAGAAATCAAAATGAGCATGCGGATTCACTGGCTGTGTAAGAAAGTAATTTTAAACTTCCTTTGTCCCCAAAGATGAAATATGAGGTTGAGGTTAGGTACAAACCTTCGATTCTAGACAATGTCAAGCATTGTAGATTATTTGAGGAAGATTATGAAATCAAAAGGTTCATTGAAGCTATACATTATTTTTCTTCAATTCATATTGATTAAGATGAAGATTTAGATGAGGACAATCATAATTTAAATTTTCACAATATGATTGTCGGGCATAAGATCTTGCAATTTTCCACTAATCATATCCCAACAGATTCAGTGCCTCTTGAAAGGATTTTTTATCATAATGATGTTCTTTTGAATATCCATGATCCAGAAAAAGAAGCAGAGGTGACTGATTCCAATATTGGGACCGTTGCAAATCCCAAGCATGTTAAATTATCAAAATTCCTCTCATCAAAATACTGAGCTAAATATGAATAATTGTTGAAGTAATTCACTGATACTTTTTCCTAGAAATATGAATATCTTAGGACCTTTGATGAAACTTTTATTCAACTTAAGATACCATTGAAAGAGAATGTAAAATCTTTCAAGTAGAAATTAAGGCAGATTAATCCTCTTTTGTTACCAATTATGGAGAAGGAATTCAAGAAAATATTAGATGATAATATCATTGTACCCTTGAGGTACTCTAACTAGATAGAAAATATGGTGCCAGTGATAAAGAATAATGGTGAAATCATACTTTTTGTCGATTTCAAGAATTGGAATAGGTTTTCCCGAAAAGACAACTATCCATTGCCCAAAATGGAACATATATTGCAAAGGGTGGTAGGATCTAGCAGGATGTCTATGATTTATCGTTTCTCTAGATACAATTAGGTAGCTCTTCATCCAGATGATATGGAGAAGATTTTTTTTACAACACCTTGGGGTACTTTTATGTATGCATGAATGCCTTTTGGTCTATTGAATGTTGGGGCCACATTTCAACGAGCCATGGATATTGCCTTCRTGGGAGAGAAGGATAAATTTGTTGTCATCTACTTGGATGACATTATTGTATTATCTAACTCTAATGAGGATCATATATGTCATTTGAGACAGGTTTTTCTGAAGTGTAGAAGAGTGACAGATATTCAAAATCTTTCTATCCCTAGAACTAAGAMGGAAATTATGTCTTTCCTTGGGAAGATAAACTTTCTTAGAAGGTTTATTCCCAACATTGTTGAATGGTTCAAACACATATATGGCATGTTAAAGAAAGGTAGTCATATCAAATGGAGGGATGAAGCCAAATATTATTTCCAGTCTATTAAGGAATCTATTTCAGATGCCCCTATTTTTATTAGCCTAGATTTTGAAAAAGCGTTTCTGATTTTTTCTTTTGCATCTCAAGATACTTTAGCAGCTTCCCTTCTACAAAGAAATTCCAAGGGTTTTGAACAACCCATTTCCTTTTTTAGTCGGGCACTTCAATATGTTGATTTAAAATACTATATCATGGAGAAGAAGGATTCTTCTTTGGTCAAGGAATTGAATTCTTTAATTAGATTTTATGTGTTACATTCCAAAGGAATTTCTTATGTACCATGAAAAGTTATTAAAAATATATTGACTCAACCAGAATATGATGGAAAGAGAAGTAAATGGATAGCTAAGTTTCTTGAATATGACATGGATATCAAGCCTAAAAATCTAGTCAAAGGCTAGGGGTTAGCTAAGCTACTAACTAATTCCAATTGCAGAGCTCTTGGAGTTGATTACATCTGCAATAATTCATGAAATTTTGAACCTCAAACCAATAGTTCTAAAGTCAATCCAAATATCTGTGAATCAAAATGGCACAAAGATATCCTTTATTTTCTGTAGAATTTCCAAGCTCCTCCAGGAATGGATAAGTCTAAAGTAAGGTCCCTAAAACTCAAAGTTGTAAAGTATTGTGTAAATAATCAAACTTTGTTTTGGATGGAATTTTATAGAATTTTACTGAGGTCTCTGGATGAAGAATAAGCATAGAGATTCATGTCAAAATTTCATGAAGCACTGTGTGGGGGACATCACTTATGGAATTCCATTGCATATAATATACTTAGGGTTGGGTACTATTGGCCTAGTATAATTTTTGATGTATGTGAAAAGGTTAGAGAATGTGAGAATTTCCAAAGGTTTGTTGGTAAACATAAGCCAAAGTACTTACCTCTCAAGCCTGTAAAAGTGTCTGCACCTTTCTAAAAATGGGATTTGGATTTCATAGGTAACATTCACCCTCCATCTAGTGGCTAGCATAGATGGATTCTGACAACTACACATCACTTCACGAAAGGGATTGAAGTTGTACCTACAAGGAGGGAAAATGATAAGGTAATCATAAGTTTCCTTGAAGAGAATATTTTGTCTAGATTTGGTTGTCCAAAAGTGATCATCACAAATAATGCAGTAGCTTTGAATCCACTAAAATGGTAAAATTCGATGAGGATTATGGGATCACGCTTAGGAATTCTACTTCTTATTACCCACAAGGTAATGGCTTGGCTAAATAATCCAATAAAATTATGGTCAAGATCATCAATAAACTTCTGGAAGATAATATGAGTTCTTGGGATTCAAAGTTGAAATATGTTTTGTGGGGCATCTGTGTTAGAACAAAGAGAGCAACTGGAACTTTGCCATTTTAGTTAGTACATGGAATGAAATTAGTCTTTCTAGTACAACTTGCTTTTCCAGTTGTAAAATTTATGTAGGAAATCAAATATGAACCTAATGATGATATCATAAGGATTTTTCATATTGTAGAATTGTAGAAAGTAAGAGAGAAACTTCTTGAGTAGGCACATCAACATCAACAGAAGATTAAAGAGACTTTTGACAAAAAAGAAAAAATAGAGCAGTTCCTACCCAGGGATTTGGTTTGGAAATGTGATGCTTGCAGAGAATACCATCATAGGAAGTTTGATATCCTGTGGTCAGGTCCATTTAGGGTGGAGAATCTCTTGGACAACAACACTTTCCTATTGTAGAGTTTGGAAGGTGAAGAGGTTTTTGGTGGCCTAGTAAATGGGCATTTTCCGAAGAAATCATTTTACTAAAGCCATTGGTGGATCAAATCCCAATGTACATATTAGTGTGGTGTGGTATTTATATAATAAAGGACTCCATATTCCAATGGAAAAATAATGCACTTAGCCTTTTCAGTTTACAATATTAGTTTTGATTTTTCATTTTCTTATGTTTTGAATAACGTTTCATCAAACTTTAGGAGTTGAAATAGTTACACTCTATAGAATAACATGGAAGATGGATTGAAGGAACATAAAGAACATGTCTACTCAAAGTTCTTGGAGTTCCACAGGGAGAAATCCATCCGCCATGGAGCCATTGTTATCACCTATTTTGTTCTGCTAAGTCTTATCTCTCATGTATTAGTTTCTCCATTTTAAATTTTTTATGTAATCTATAAATCCTAATCACTAGTTTGATTAACAGTGCAAAAAATTATTAAGGGGGTAAAAATTGTATTTATGTTGAGAAAAATGAGGGGTACTTAGTCTTATTAAGGGGGATAATATTAATTATATATATGTTTGTAAGATTTTCATATGACATCACTTAAAAGTGTCAAATCCTTTCATCAAAGGTCATATGTCATGTCATAGTTTATGTTTCATCATTACTAAGTTAGATAATGAATTTCAAGTCATTTTCATTTCAAGGATGCCCAAGGACAAGTTTATGCAGGGAGCTATAGGAACTTCCAGTTGTCCTTGTTTCATCATCATGCAGATGGTTGGAATGAATTTGAGGACATGGATCGTCCTACCAGTCTGGATGAAAGATTCAAGGTAGTTATCAAGTACCCAATCGCCAGTCATAGCATGTGAAGGTAGGGGTATCTTCACCTGTATGTGTCTCTTGTCCAAGATGTCATGCAGATGAGGTTTATTCAAAAGATAGTTCTTTTAAATCCGGTGCATTGTCTGTTACTCTAGTTTCACACTAAAAAGGTATTCAAATTTGAATTTTCATCTATAGATCCAGCAAATCCCCTATCCTTCTCGACACAGTAGGCATATCCATTTTCTGCAGCAAAGAGTCTAGCCTTCTAGTTGCGATAGTTAATATGGGTAAAGGTGGACACCTGAAAAGGAAAGAACCTGAAGGGCCCGATATTATGGAAGAATACAAATACAACAGACTTATCATTGATCGAGTTGGTTGGTATTTGTATTGTGCTAAGTTAGATGGTTATCACTATGTTGTAGCCCGAGCGTTTATTGAAAATTTTAATGGACAGAAGGACTGAATTGCAAACTTGGTTATGCAAGTTACAAAATATTCCATAGAAACAACTTGTAACCTCCCTATCGATGGAGAAAAGTGGTTCAAAAACAAATTGACTATAGGAGGTGATGTAAATCAGTTCTTGAAACCTGAACATAGAGATCCCAATTGGGCTAAGGGTATTCCTAGGGATTGTATTGTTGATGAATAGATAGAGGCCTTGCTTATGCTTAAACGATACATCACATGTGAAGGGCACTATTCCATCGTGTTTTTGTTTCATCTTTGTTTCCTTCTTCATCTCTTAGGAATCAAAAGGATGAGTCTACCATATTACTTCTTAAGAGTTCTTAATGAGATGGCTATGAAAATTCAAGAAAACCCTAAGACCCATCCTCATGGAATTTATCATCTAGGATTGATTAAGATACTTATTAAAGCTGAGATGGGAAAATTATAGAGGACATGGGATCAATTATTGATCCAGTCAAGGTTTGAGAAAGAAGTACATCCTCTTTCCATGTAGTTACATGATAAATTTTTTGAGCCTAATCAAGAAGCTTCACCCAGCGAAATTCAACCAATCATTCCAAGGAAGGGTAAAAGAGAAGCATGTTTAAATGTTTCAGACGAGCTAGTAGAAGCTACTGCAACCTGCCTCCAAGAAGAAAGAGGGTCTTCTCATATTCTAGGTGGAGGTAAGCATCTATTTCCATATGCCCAAAATACTTATTCTAGAAGGACTAAAAGGTTGGTAAAACCTAGGGTATTGAAGGAAGATAAAAAACCTGAGATAGTAGAATAATTTTTAGACCCTGTATAGCTTAAATATCATTCCCCAAATATCATTCCTCCTATATCAATATCCTCTGAAGATGATGCTTCTAGATATAAAATTTTGATGAGAAAAAGAAGCACTAGGTCTCGAAATAAATTCAAACTGAAATCTAAAGCAATGCATAACCCTACCATTAAAGATAAGGTTATAATTATTGATGAAGAATACGCAAACCCAAAAGAGGAGCCATCAACAAGAAATCAAATTCCTTTAACCAAGATTGAGAGGAATAAGTATAAGAAGGGAGGTCTGGCAACAAATACAAAGACTCTTACAGGAAAAAATAGAGCTGTTGCAAGAAAACAGAGTAAAAAGAATAAGAGAGTCCCAAACCCTACGATAAAATATGAAGGGGATAATTATAATAGAATACAAACTCATTCTCAAACCAAGAAGACAAGAAAGAAAAAAATTAGATTTTTTGGTAGAATCGACTACATCATTTTTTCAAGGAGAATTCATAGTTTGAGAATTTCACCTTCAATGAAAACCCTAAATTTTGACTGAAGACGATTGATGAAGGAAGAAACTTTTTGTTTCCTTATATTTAGAATACCATTCCTATTCTTGTTTTATGATTGGTTGTAACCTGGGTGAGGAAAGGTGAAAAAAAGGATCAAAACTAGTTTTTTGTATGGCGTTATAGGAATTTCCCGTAGTCTTATACATATGAAAATATTGGTGCTACAGTAACACCTGTAGCAGCCAATTTTGAAGAATATATGACACAGATTCATATTTTCATAATGGAAAAAGGTTGTAAACAAGGTGAATACTTTATGGATAATTATATCAAGTTAGAAATCCTTTTTGTGGACCTACAATCTATCTTGGGATATGATGATTCTATAGATCAATTATCATTGTTGAGTTTTCAAAGTCTTGATTTGAGTGGATCATTGAATATCAAGAAGAGATTAGATGGATAAAGAGGAAGATGCAGTGTAATCATTTAGGTGGAAATCAAGTCAACCAAAGAATTTTTTCTATGCAAGGCTATTTCCTTTATTATAGGATCATTTTGCAAACTCTTTATTGTTTTGTATATCGGTATATGGAGACCGAAATTCACCTTGAGCACTTGTAGGGATTATTTTTGATGTGCCCTTGACATCTGGTTTACCATAAATGCATGTAATCAATGTAAAACACTATATATTGGATGAAGTAGAAAAATAAAGGGTTGGATCCCTGTTTTGGCTTAAAGGTTTTAATTATAAGACTATTTTGATCCTTCCTACCTATGTAAAGATTTATGTTGTTAATGGAATCGATGGTTGGTGTGTATCTCTCTGCTTTGTTTATCACTTCTATTTCCTCATCTTGAACATATCATTACTATTATATGCTCATATGATTGTATTTATGGGATGAAAATGTTCCTCTATTTTGTATAGTGCAATCTTTGCCACATGCTTGTGTGAGTCTTTTAAATCTTGTTCATAAAGGATTTTTGAGTGTAGGTTTATTATTTTACTGATCAAATATATTAAATAACAGATGGTCTTTGATGATTTTCAATTTTGTTTCATTAATTCTCCTTAATAATACCTTATACTCTTTTTACTCCAACTGAGGTTTTGTTCACCTGATCTGTTGCACATAGGGAAGTGGTTCTAATAGCTCATTCAACTAGCTACATTGAGATCAAGAGTGTTATCCCTCCACCTCTCTAAAATCATTTTATTTAAAACATTTAGAAACAAGGTATTCTAGGATTAACTCAATCACAATTTTGGGTTCACTTTTAGTGCTAACATATTTTGGCATCATTGTCGGGGATGTAAATGATGAGAATTTCCATGGGTAGAACAACATATGTTTATAGATCTAGTTGTAGATGGTGAAACTATAAATAGCCACAATTGACTGCAATATCTTTTCACCCGGTGAATTCACATTAGATACTCTAGCTCAAAAGAGAAAGGGGACTAGAGCCCATACAAAATCTCCATATGTGTCTGCTATTTCATACCCTGAGAATATCCTAAAACAATCCAAATCTCTTAAAAAATTAGGATACGAGAAACTGTTTCTTTTACCTCCTTCTGAAGAATCCACCTCGGGGAAAGAGGAATTTGTTGAACCAAAATCATTTTACACACCCTACCCTGAGAGTAGATATAAATATGAGGAAATATTTAAATTCCCTGAAGAAATAAAGTACATTCCCTTATAAAAGATCCCAATCCTTGAATAAATTCAAGAAGAGAAACCAAATCCTAGCTTCCAAGTTAATATCCTTGCTGCTGAAAAACTTGTTGAAGAAATTCTCCAATCTTCTCCAAAGATTCAATTGGTGAACATATCTAAGCCCCCATGACCACAATCACTACAATCACCACACATAAATCAACCTTTAGGTGATCAAACAATGGTTGGTGCAGCACTTCCCAATCCAATAGATGATATTAGAGCTTCCAGATATGTACCTTTGGTATTGCCAAATAATCTCCATCATCTTCCAAAAAATGATTACATGACGTACCTTCCAAGGTTTGACAATGAAGAGGAAACAACTACAGAGGAGCATTTAACTGCCTTTTATTCCTTTGCTAACAATTTTCAAGTGGATTATGATGATGTGTGGATGAGGCTTTTTGTTCAAATTTTAGATGGAGAAGTGAGGAAGTGGTTCAAGAACCTTAGAGCTAAATCTATCAATACCATCACAGACCTTGATGCCACCTTATTGAGAAAGTGGGGAGACAAGAAAGATTCCTTGTATTACATGAAAAAATTAAAAAATCTTTGAAGAAAGAATGGTGAGTCTGTCTATGAATTCTCTTAGAGATTTAATCATATGTACCTAAAAATACCTAATGATATCAGGTCAAATGAAAGGTTAGCAAAGGTCAGTTATGCTAATGCACTTGATGTTGATTTTTGTTTTCTACTAAGGGAAAGAAGATCAACCACTCTGGATGATATGAAATATTCAACTCTTGAAGTTGAATCCAACATTATAGCATCATAACAACTCAAGAAGATATTAGATAAAGGAAAGAAAAAGGAATAATACAAGTATTATTCATCAAATATAAAAAATAATAATATTTCCTTGGAGGAGATGGCAAGAAAAATGGAGGAAATATCATCTGAGTTGTCTAAACTCAGATTGGAAAAACATAAATTGAATACACCTCAAGAAGGAAATTGAAATACAATTAAATATAGAAGAGCTTATAACCATCATGTCATGCAGAGGGATAATAAGAATAATGGTGATCAGAAATTCCAGACACCCTTGCAGAACAATTATATTGAAGAGAATCAAGAAGCTGAAGAGGTAGATGAAGATTTGGATATTCATTTGTTCATAGATGATATTTCTCTCAGTCACTTAACACAAAATGAATAAGAAGGTTCAGTGAATGCACAGGTTGGGGAAGGTCCAGATAGTATGCTTTATAACACAGATCAACATGGGTATAATCTTAGATCTAAATCAACACCTGATAAATTTGTTCCTCACAAAGACAAATCTACTCCTGCTAAACCTGCTCCTGAAAAATATAAACCTCCTTCCCCAATAGTACATATAGAAAACAAAAATACCAAAAGGAAGCTAGTACAACCAGCTATGAAAATATCAGCCTCAGAAGAAGATAAGTTCTCATCTCCTTTCAGTTTAGAACATGAGATAATTAAGATCAAAATTCCTATTCCTCTGACTAAATTGGTTAAAAAAAATTCTTATAGGAGTGAGATCTTGAAATGGTTACAAACTTATTTTTTATAGATCATGTTACTGATGTGATTAATCTCCAATATGAGTAACCAACTATTGTCTTAGGGCCAATTGTAGAAGAGAGGGATGACTCCACTCCTCCTTTTTATGTCTCATTAAATGTTCATGAAAAAATCCTTCATAACTGCTTGTTAGACTCTGGAGCCTCCCATAATCTTATTCCAAAGCTTGCCATGGAATAATTGGGGTTCAAAATCACTAAATCCCACCACAATATCTTTTCTTTTGATTCCAAAAATGTCAAATGCTTGGAGCTTATCAAAGACCTTGTTGTTTCATTATATCAAATCCCAACCAAACGTTTAGTCATGGATATAGTTGTAGCTGATATCCCTCTTGGGTTTGGTATGTTTTTGTCTAGATATTGGTGTAAGAATATTGGGGGATATCTTCAATTGGATCTCTCTTATGCCACTATTCTTGTTTTTGGAGGAGAATTTAGAAGACTCTATCGTGAGGCTCAATTGACATATATTATCAGTGAAAATGATCATTCTATAAATCATCATATTTATGTAGTTGATGTGGATTTGGGATCGTCTATATTTCAGATTGATAATGTTGCTCAACAATATTTTCCTTTGAAAAAACCAATTGCTACTCAACAATCTATTGAAAATCAAATTTTGCTATGGAAATTATACTTTGATGGAGCCTCATCCAGAGAAGGCACGGGGGAAGGTGTAGTGTTGATTTCTCATGAACATGAAGTCATTACCCTATATTAAAAGTTAGAATTTGATACAAAAATAACATTTCAAAGTATGAGGCATTATTTTTAGGTCTCAGGGAAGCCAAAGAAATGAAATCCAATATTTCAAGGTGCATGGGGATTCTGAACCCATTATACTGCAGGTTAGAAATGTATATCAGAAAAATAAAATTCGGTTGAAATATTAAAAAATGAGGTATGGGACATCATTGAATCCTTTTTTCTCTCTTTCAACATTGTATATATTCCAAGAAATCAGAATGAGAAGGTCGATTCAGTACTCATTGTGGCAACAAGTACTTTTAAACCTCCTTTGCCCCAAAAGATTAAATATGAGGTTGAGGTTAGGTACAAACCTTCGATTCAAGAAAATGTCAAGCATTGGAGAGTATTTGAGGAATATTCTAAAATCAAAAGGTTCAATGAATCTATATATTATTTTTCATCAATTCATATTGATCAAGATGAATATTTAGATGAGGAAAATCAGAATTTAAATTTTCATAGTATGATTGTCGGGCATAAGATCTTGCAATTTCCCACTAATCATATCCCAAAATGTATGGTGCCTCTTGAAAGGATTTTTTATCATAATGATTTTTCTGTGAAGCTCCTTGATCTAGAAAAAGAAGCAGAGGCGATGACTTGCAATCTTGGGACTGCTGCAAATCCCAAGCATGTTAAATTATCAAAAGTCCTGTCAGCAAAATACCAAGCTAACTATGAAGAACTATTGAAGGAATTCACTCATATTTTTTCATGGAAATATGAATATCTTAGGACCTTTGATGAAACTGTCATTCAACATAAAATACCTTTGAAAGAGAATGTAAAATCTTTCAATCATAAATTAAGGCAAATTAATCCTCTTTTATTACCTATTATGGAGAAAGAATTCAAGAAAATTTTAGATGCTAACATCATTGTAACCTTGAGGTACTTTGATTGGATAGAAAACATGGTGCTGGTGAGAAAGAAGAATGGTGAAATCATACTTTCTGTTGATTTTAGGAATTTGAACAAGTGTTCCCAGAAAGAAAACCATCCATTTCCCAAAATGAAACATATATTGCAAAGGGTGGTAGGATCTAGCAGGTTGTATATGATTTATTGTTTCTTGGGATACAATCAAGTAGTTTTTCATCTATATGATATGGAGAAGATTGATTTTACAAAACCTTGGGGTACTTTTATGTATGCCCGAATGCCTTTTGGTTTAATGAATGATGGGGCCACTTTTCAACAAGCCATGGATATTGCCTTCATGGGATAGAAGGATAAATTTGTTGTCATCTACTTGGATGAAATTACTGTATTATCTAACTCTGATAAGGAGAATCTACGTCATTTAATAAAAAAAATTCTAAATTGCAGAAGAGTGACAACTATTCAAAATATTTCTATCCCTAGAACTAAGAAGGAAATGTGTTCTTTCCTTCGGAAGATAAACTTTCTCAGAAGGTTTATTCCCAACTTTGTTTAATTGTTCAAACACATAACTGGCATGTTGAAGAAAGGTAGTGAGATCAAATGGAGGACTGAAGCCAAATATTCTTTCCAATCTATTAAGCAAGCTATTTCAGATGCCCCTGTTTTGATTAGCCTAGATTTTGAAAAAGAGTTTCTGATTTTTTCTTTTGCACCTCAAGATCCTTTAGAAATTTCCCTTCTATAGATAAATTCTGAGGGTTTTGAATATCCCATTTCCTTTTTTCGCAGGGCACTTTGAGATGGTGAGTTAAAATACAATATCATGGAGAAGTAGGCTTTTTATTTGGTCAAGGCACTGAAGTCTTTTATAGTTTATGTGTTACATCCCAAAGTCATTGCTTATGTACCATCAAGTGCTATTAAAGATATATTGACTCAGTCGGACAATGATGGAAATAGAAGTAAATTGGTAGCTAATCTACTTGAATATTACATGGATATCAAGCCTACCATGCTAGTCAAAGGGCAGGGGTTAGCTAAGCTACTAGCTGATTCCAATAAAAGAGCTCTGAGAGTTGATTACATCTGTAATAATTCAGGAAATTTACAACTTCAAACCAACAGTTCTCAAGTCAATCAAAATATTTATGAATCAGAATGGTACAAAGATATCCTTTATTTTCTGTGGAATTTCCAAACTCCTCCAGGAATGGATAAGTCTAAAGTAGGATCCCTAAAACTCAAAGTTGTAAAGTATTGTGTAAATAATCAAACTTTGTTTTGGAGGTACCCTTCTGGATTTTTACTGAGGTGTATTGATGAAGAAGAAGCAAAAAGTTCATGTCATAATTTCATGAAGGAATGTGTGGGGGACATCACTTCTAGAAGTCCACTACACATAAGATACTTAGGGATGGGTACTATTGGCCTAGTCTATTTTTTTATGTTTGTGAAAAGGTTAGAGGATGTGAGAAATGCCAAAGGTTAAACAAAATCTTAAGTCCTTACCTCTCAAGTATGTAAAAGTGTATTCACCTTTCCAACAATGGGCTTTGGATTTCATAGGTTAGATTCACCCTCCATCTAGTGGATAACATAGATGGATTCTGAAAAGGAGGGAAACTGATAAGGTAATCATAAGTTTCCTTGAAGAGAATATTTTGTCTATATTTGGTTGTCCAGAAGTGATCATCATAGATAATGATGCAACTTTCAAATCCACTAACATGGAAAAATTCTGTGAGGACTATGGCATCAAGATTAAGCATTCTACTTCTTATTACCCACAAGGTAATGCCCCAGCTAAATCATCCAATAAAATTATGGTCAATATCATCAAGAAACTTCTGGAAGATAGTAAGAGGGCTTGGTATTCAAAGTTGAAATATGCTTTGTGGGTTGACCATGTTATCACAAAGAGAGAAGTTGGAACTTAAACATTTCAGTTAGTATATGGAATGGAAGTATTATTTCCAGTACAACTTGCTTTTCCAATTGTAAAATTTTTGCAGGAAATCAAAGTTGAACATAATGATGCTATCAAAAGGATTTGTCATATTGTAGAATTTCATCAAGAAAGAGGGAAACTTCTTGAGAAGGCACATCAACATCAACAAAAGGTTAAAGATACTTTTGAAAAAAAAAAAAAAAAGAGCAGTTTCTACCCAGGGATTTGGTTATGAAATGGGATTCTCGTAGAGAAAACTATCATGGGAAGTTTGATAGCATGTGGTCAGGTCCATTTATAGTCGAGAATTTATTGGACAACAACTCTTTCCTATTGCATAATTTGGAAGGTGAAGAGGTTTTTGGTGGCCCAGTAAATGAGCATTTTCTGAAGAAATTATGTTACTAAAGATGTTGGTGGAGCAGATCCCATTGTACATATCGGTGTGATGTGATAGTTAGACAATAAAGGACTCCATATCCCAATGGATCAATACTGCAATTATCCTTTTCAATTTATAGTATTAGTTTTGATTTTTCAGTTTGTTATGTTTTGAATAACGTTTCACCAAACTTTATGAGTTGGAATAGTTACACTCTGCAAAATAACATGGCAGATATCTTGAAGGAATAAAAGGCACAAGTCTACTCAAAATTCTTGGAGTTCCACAGGGAGAAATCCATCACCCACGGATCCATTGGTATCACCTATTTTGTTCTGCTAAGTCTCATCTCTCATCTCTTAATTTCTCCATTTAAATTTTTTTATGTAAGATATAAATCCTAATCACTAGTTTGATTAAGGGTGAAAAATCTTATTAAGGGGGTCAAATTTGCATTTATGTTGAGAAAAATGAGGGGTACTTAGTATTATTAATGGGGATAGGATTAATTATGCATATTTTTGTAAGACTTTCATATGGCATCACTTAAAAGTGTCAAATCCTTTCATCAAAGGTCATATGTCATGTCATAGTTTTTTTTTCATCACTACTAAGTTAGATAACAATTTTCAAGTCATTTTCATTTCAAACATGCCAAAGGACAAGTTTATGTACGGTGCTATGGGAACTTCCACATGTCCATGTTTCATCATCACGTAGATGGTTGGAATGAATTTTAGGACGTGGATCATCCTACCTGGCTAGATGAAAGATTCAAGGTAGTTATCAAGTACCTAATCACCAGTCACATAATGCGAAGGTGGGGGTATTTTCACCTATATGTGTCTCTTGTCCAGGATGTCACGCGGATGAGGTTTATTTAAAAGACAGTTCTTTTAAATTTGGTGCATTGTTCGGTACTCTAGTTTCACACTGAAAAGCTGGTCAAATTTCAATTTTCATCTAAAGAGCCATCAAATCCCCTATCCTTCTCGACACAGTGGGAATATCCCTTTTCTGCAATAAAGAGTCCATCCTTTTGGTCATGACAGTTAATATGGGTAAAGGTGGACACATGAAATGGAAGGAACTTGAAGCGCTCGATATTATGGAAGCATATGAAGATGGTAGTTTTATCTTTGATCGAGATGGTTGGTATTTATATTTCACTAAGTTAGATGGTTATCACTATGTTGAGCACTCATCACACCCTAAAAGTCTATGTTCATTTTTAACTTTTGGGTACCACTTGATCCTTTGCACTATCTGTTTTGCCTTCAATATGAAAATGGTACTTACGCTTATTTACGATGTTTCATTTTTAAATTTTCTAAAGTGTGCCTAAACATACAACAAAGAATCATATTAATCATTAAAGGATGCTTAACAATCTACTTAAGGAATTGACACACTAAAGATTTCCCTGACACGTTTAGGAGTTCAACATCGGTAAACGTTAAAGGTGATGAAAATCGTTTGAGAGGTTTAACATAGACGAACACATGTCTTCATCGGCGCCGACAGATGAACACTTTTTGTTTTTACGATTGAAATTTAACAGAGGTATCGCTGAAGACCGATCCATTCGACTTCAGTAGGAAAATGAAAAGGTAAGCATCGTGCATAGAGAAGAGCGGTATCGCCGATTTTCGACACCCGACACGATTTCGGCGTCGGAGAATTACAAATTAAAATACACATTAACATTTCACTTTTAAAATTATCAATCCCTGATGCCACTCCAGCATAGGTAGTCGAAATATCTTTTTCCTTTAGTGATTTAGACGTAAGTAAATCGCTTAAGTGTAGTCCTTACCCACAATCCAAATGCTAAATTTTATGTTCAAATATTTTAAGTAATCCTGGGTTAATAAGAGACGTCAAGGTCAATCAATATTGAAAGCTTTAGAGAAAACATATCAACAATTTCACATTTGCAAAAATAACAATTATAAAATCACATAATCTACAAAAAATGCAGATAAAAGAACGCAGTTAATTTACATCCAAAAGGGAACACAATGCATTCAAGAAGCTTCAAGTTTTCATGTAATTAGAAAATTTCCTACCAAAATTGAGCTACATACGAGTAGATATCATTGGTGTCTTTACTGACCAACCCGATCACAGTGAGAATACAAAACTCTTACGACAAGAGAGAAGAAATGATAAGTGTCACTACGGGGAACCCCAAGCAAGGGGGGGGGGTCGCCCATTATGCATATCCTATGCGCGCACCCTCTCCTGGTTTGCTTCTTGCACCGTGTAACATTTCTTTTTCCTCTTTTGCTGCCATCCTCTGTGCCTCACATAACTTCACAATTGTGTCTTGAGATTCTCGAAGCTGTCTCTGGAGCCAATCGGTGCTTCCTTCGCAACCCTGCGATGTCGATACCCCCTGGTTCTTCACCGCCAACTGGCTCCATGAATCCATGTTTTCTTGATAGAGTTCATATATCGTGAGTTGTGCTTGCTCTAACTTCTCGATGGAACTCTTAACAGGAGAACCCAGTCCTTTTTCCCTCCCCTTTCATCCCCCGCTTCCTTTACTGGAAGTATTCATAATCCCTGACTAGTTAGTAAGCGTCGTAGACCCCTCAGCAGCGGGATGTACACTTAGCTCAGCTTGGGGGTGGTCTCCCTCCTTTTTTCCCATGTCTTTCCTGGGCCTTCCACTTCTCCGTGGCGTCTTATCCTCTAGGGGCGCGACCCCCAACATACCTCTTTCAAGCATACTTTTATCCACCCTAACTTTTGTTAGAGGCATCGACACACTCTTCGAGAAAAGGATTGTACCTCCTATTGAAGCTTCAAAGACACTGGGAGCCAATAAGGAGGAATCCAAGGCACATTGGGGCTCGGACCTCGCAAACCCTATCCCTTGTTAGGAGAGGATCCCATAATGAAAAAACTAGTGGCTTGGATTCCTATAGGTTATAAGGACCACTACACTGAGTCTCGCCTAAATAAACACACAAAATCAACGTCACAGAGGCATAAAATTGACTTATGTGTGGAATTCCCCACAAAATTACTAGAATTTATAGCCAAACAAAGAAGCAAACCAGACCGTTCCAAAATAACACTCACGCTTCATGACAAGATGCCTTGAAGACTTAACCGTCATAGTTGCTCATCGAATGTAACCTAGGATGCTTAAAGTGTCGTCGAACGGAGTTGCAGAGAATCTACAGTATCATTGTTCCAAGTTCTTTAAACTCCCTAGCTTCCATTATTGACGAATGATAGTTGATACACTTGGTGATACATGCTCTGAAGGAATTTAACGACTTCCTTACTACAGTACCCAACCTTCTGGGAGCATACACATGCACACTAAACTCTGTCGTCTTTTGTTAATCTCAAAGGTCGAGTAGCCACTATGAGGGTTTTAACGTGTGTATCTGCTGTACTCGATTTACCATGCTATGGCACGACAACATGACTTGTTTAAACTAAAGAGGAGCAACGATGTGGATAAAATACATCATAGGTAATTCAAAAGAGCAACAGGGATCACGTAAGTATTAAATGATCGAAAAGAACGATCTTCACAGGTACGCACCGATCCATTATGTTTGTTAGTACCTTATTTCATATCGCTTGATCGCTAAAACTATCTCAAACCCTCTTGTAAGAACGATTCCCTAATTACCAAACAAGGCTTGGTTAGTGATGTCGTCAATAGAAATGTAGAAGAAGGATCGACTGAGTAATGAAGGAAGTAGAGCTCCCCGCGTTTGGCACCCCCGATAATTTCATTGATCTGAGCAATGTGGTCAAACTACATACC
This sequence comes from Picea mariana, assembly GCA_032191745.1. Classification (NCBI taxonomy): domain Eukaryota; kingdom Viridiplantae; phylum Streptophyta; class Pinopsida; order Pinales; family Pinaceae; genus Picea; species Picea mariana. The sequence goes on along the minus strand of JASDQU010100733.1, from coordinate 277,725 downwards.
GAACAAGATGCGCTATGGACCGAAGAACTCACAAAAACAGTCGATGTGAAGCCATGGAAACTACGACAATTTGCAGAACATCCAATCAAATCCTTGACCATTCTACAGCAGTTGAAATCTAGCTTAGTAAAGTACCGGGCACATGCAGTAGACATCAGAAGAATATATGCGGCCCGGATGGAGAAGCATAGATTTCCATGGGCTCAAACTTGTGAAAAATTGTTTTTTAGATGGACTGAATACGAGACAAGTCATCCTATCCAAGAAGTATCTCAGGATGACTGTTAAAGAGGCTGTTAGAACATAACTCCACGTGGCAGTTTTTATTTTGTTTAATCTGCAATTAGCCATTAGTTTCGGTTAAAACTCTATATTATAAATAAATATATTGGCCAATGAGCAAGGGGTCGATGGTTGTTGTAAGAACTCTTTATTTTTGGTTGTTAAGAATTATTTTGAGACTGCTACGAATTAAGAAGTCCCTCTAGACCAAAGACAAATTGTTTTCATCAGATGCTTGTGATTGGACTTGAAGAAGAACTACTTCCTATCCTGTTTGATGAATGATGCAGTAATGAGTAAGAGAAACTAATTCTGTTGTCAAGTTATTTGGTGCAATGTTTTGATGTTCTTTAATTTAATGATGAAGATAAATCGTTGTGTTATTATGTAATGCATGGTTATGGTAGATGAATTAATTTTCTTTCCATTATCTTATTACGTATGTTCTTTCTTTATGATAGTTAGTTTCTCATACAGTAACTATATTCTCACATGGTTAATGTATTAGTACTAGGCCTGTGGTATAGAGTAATTGTCTTCATGTTGAGTAGCGAGTTATCCCGAGCTTAAACTCTTCCCCAATAGTTAAAACTTAATCCTGTTAATTTCAAGTTGGTTTATGTTGGATTTCATCTCTCATATCAGCCCCACCCAAGAGAAAATAGAGAAGAAAATAGTCCTAACTGAAAGAAGAGCCTTCACAAAGAAACACAAATCCCATCGATAAATTGGTTGGATCATAAGATCTAGAGAACCATTCCATTTTAAATGCTTCAAAGTCTAATCGGGCCTCGGTGGTGGGTTTAGTTCCTACTGTTGAGATAAGGGATTTAGTTTCCATCAACATAATTGTCACTAGAAGGAGAGCCTGAGAATGAATGGCTGAGTATATATTTTATGTATCATTTCAAATAGCCTATAGATTCATAACAACCCACATGCATGGCTAGTCCGTCACAAGACAACCCACACACGTTGAGTATTCCTGAAATGGATAAATCACCCCAGCCCGAGGAAGAACCTTTTCACCTTGAAATACCTTATGCCCTTCCTCACGAGGAAGTGAATCAATTCAGGAGAATCACCAGAGCCTACGCCCGACAAATCGATGCGTTTTCCTTAGCTCGCATCCTCCCTCGAAGAAAACAACAAATCAGAGTAGTGGTTAGCACTCCTGACGAAGTTTTCTTGCACTCCATAGAAGACTTAATAGATTTTTCAATTACCGAAATCCAAGAACCTCTCGATCTGATACCCGAAACGTCGGCCGCTTATGTATCCAAGCCAAATGACTTTTCGGAAGAAGAAGAGTTTGAATCAGATTCCGAAGATATGGAGGGTAATAATAACCATGAGGAAGAAAGAGAAATCCTGCTTCCGAACAATCATCCCTGGTTGGCCGGAGATGCCGTGGCCGTCCCTGGACGAATACATAATCTTCCCCGGAATATGGAGAAACTGCTTCCTAAGTACGACCACGAAACTTCAGGATTACATGAAGATCACATCAAAAAGTTCATACTCACAATCAAACTTATGAGAATTCAACATGAATACGTAGTCTGTAGACTTTTCCCCTACACGTTCAAAAATTCATCTTCTACGTGGTATTTCAACTTGCCAGTAGGATTGATAACTAGCTGGACTAAGTTCCAGAAAGATATTTTAGATAAATTTGTAGAGGAAACTACTACGGAAGCGCTGATGGAAGAGTTGTTTGCATCCACCATGAGTCTGAAAGAAAGGGTAAAAGATTTCAATCAGAGATTCACGACCATCTTAAACAAATTCCATCCCGTGGAGAAACCAACTCAATAGTTACAAATTGAGGTTTACGCCAATGCACTCCCAGCTTCTATTTCTATGTTCGTAAAAAGAGCCGCTAAGCAAACCCTGGAGAAAAATTTTTAGGAGGCCAAGACAACAGAATTCTAGATGAAAGGATGTAAAGAGGGCCAAGTCTCCTTAGTGAAAAAAGAAAGCCAACCCCCCCTCAGGAGAGGACTCGCTCTAACTAGACCTCCGAAAAAACTTGTTGAAAAAAATCTCTACAAAGGTAATGGTGATATAGAAGATCTACAATGCATGGTGAAGAAATTATCAAACAAAATCACAGACATTAAGAGAAATCAAGGGGAGGGAAACCAAGGCCAAAGGCCCTATAAACCTTTCTTTAGCATAAACCTGCCTTTCAAAGAAATTGAACCTCCCCCCGCTAACTTAAATATCGATCTAGGGAATGTCGCGTCTGATTCTTTTTGTACTTATCATCAGGAGAACCACTCCAAAAGAGATTTCCCTCAATGAGTACAAGCCCTGAATTTGATGGCCAATTGGTTTCTATATGAAGTCTCCCTGGTCGAGTAGCCAAGCAGTTTGGTTATGAATATGGCCGACCAGGAAGAAGTTGACCCACCATGAGATACAACCATGTTGATATGGGATCCTGACCTAACCATGCCTTCCAACGATGTTTTTGAGTCTCGGAAACAACCCGCGAAATTTTCGGCGATACAGACGCGTAGTAAGGGTCCTCCTGGCTCAAAATATATCGACGCCACCCAAGCTTCACAAAGTAAGTTAAATCCTGACCTCCTGAAAATGCATTTCACTCTCGGTAAAAAGATTATAAAAATTCACACCCAAGAGTCGCCCAAACTAGATTACAACATGGTCAAAGATTTGAAGAAGCTAAAGGCCAACATTTTAGTTATGGATATATGTAGGATCCCTCAACATAAAGACTTTTTGTTACAGGCCTTGAACTCTGCAAAAACCCCAACGGCGGGCAATGGCCTAGAAGGACGTTTGACTCACATAGTTTCGGTGGGCAAACCAACTGTGAATGCCTGTTTGGGAGATAGAAAAGAAAAACCTTTTGTCCCCCCATTCCTCCTAACGTTTGAAATATTCAATAGAAACATCCACAACTATTTAGTAGATTCTGGAGAATCCTCCAACGTCATGCCCTTGTTTGTTTTCAAGAAATTGAATGTCATTCCTCTCAATACTAATAAACATGTCATACAACTAGATAGGACCCAGGTCAAGTTCATAGGAGAAATCTAAGTCATGATGATCAGGATATCGACGCACCCCACTTTTGTGCAAGTGATTGACATTATTGTAGTAGATATACAAGAGACATATGGGCTATTACTAAGCCAATACTAGATTGAAATGCTAAATGGTTACTTCAGTACGGACTGGGCACGCCTTTGGCTACCACTGAAGGGATACAAGAACATGATTAGAATAGATAGGGAGATATATCTAAAACATACAATCATTGATTTAGAAGCCCCTAATGAACCCTCTTCCATAGATTTCCCCATACTGGGCAATTATTCCTGCAACTCCTACTTTGGAAACTTCACTCCCCTCTTATCCGATGTTCCTCTTACTCAAAACTCTGAATTGATCTTTCAAGACAAATTGCCGATATTGACAGGAGACACCTTCTTCTGCCAAAACTCAACACTAGAACTTGCGAAACGAGAGGTCAGGGAACAAGAAACTAATAAGGGAAACAAAAATAGCGATCCTCGTTCACAAATTTGGACCCTCTATTTTGATGGATCTAAATCTCAAGAAGGGTTTGGAGCAAGATGCATTCCCATCAATCCTATTGGTAAATGTCATTTCTTGTCCTTTAGGCTAGAATTCGAATGTACCAACAACACTGCCAAATATGAAGCTCTAGTACAAGGAATAAGGAAAGCTATAGATTTCGATATCAAAGGATTGAAAGTTTTTGGGGACTCTAAAATTATTGTTAGATAAGTAAGAAATACTATACATTGCAATTCTCCTCATCTGAAGAACTATCAGCAGGAGGTGCATAGGCTAATAGAACACTTTGAGGCCTTTAATATCACTGCAGTCCCCAGGACAAAGAATATTCTTGTTGACTCCTTGGCCACAACTGCTTCCAGGCTGCCACCTTTAGAAGATTATGAAGCCTCTCAATTTAATGTGGAACTGCTCTACAAACCGTCGGTACCTAATAACATTTCCAATTGGAAAGTTTTCAAAGGAGATGAACAAATCATAAAATTCTTGACTAATCAAGACAATTTCAAAGACCTCGCTATTGATGATGAAGAATTCCAGGAGTTGTCCACAGAAACCAATCCTCGGATGGGACGACCTATGGATAAATCAAAGGGTCAGACAATCCAAAAAGGGATAGCTAATCTAGAAAATATTTTTGATCTCAAGGAGCGATTTAAGGGACCCAAAAATGTAAAGACTAGTAGCTCTTGCCCCTTGCATGAAACTATGAATCTTGGAACCTCAGAGAGTCCAAAGAATGTAAATCTGGGAAAGAATATGTCTAAGGAAGAGAGGAAATCTTACCTCAAATTATTCAGACAATACTAGGATGTCTTCGCATGGTCCTATAGGGATTTGAAAACGTATGATACCTGCATCATTCAACATACCATCCCTTTAAAACCAGAATTAAAACATTTCCAACATAAGATCCGAAAGTATCACCCAGCCCTAGAGCCTCTTATGTATCAGGAGTTAAAAAATCTCTTAGATACCAAGATCATTTTTCAGGTTAGGCATTCCACTTGGTTAGCGAATGTTTTTCCGGTGAGGAAAATGTCAGGGGAGATCCACCTATGCTGAGATTTTAGGAACCTCAACAAGGCCTCAGAAACAGACAATTATCTAGTCTCACCGATGGAACAACTCCTGCAGACCGTGTCGAGCTCAGATATTTTCTCTCTACTAGACAGTTTCTCAGGATACAACCAAGTCCTTGTTTCAGAGGGAGATCGTTTAAAAACCACTTTAGAACCAAATGGGGAACCTTTGCTTATAAGTGCATGCCTTTCGAGTTAATTAATGCAGGAGAAACCTTCCAAAGATCCATGGACGTATCCTTCCAAGGACTAATTAATAGATGCGTGGTAGTGTATCTATATGACGTAATAGTGTATTCAAAGAACAGAGAAGAGCACATCCAACACTTAACTCCGATTTTCGAGAGGTGTAATAAATATGGTATATTCTTAAACACTAAGAAAACTATCTTTGGTGTCGAGGAAGGTAATCTGTTAGGTCACATTATATCTCAGGCATGGATTCACATAGACCCTGGAAGGATTAAATCCATAACTCAACTTCCCTTACCCCATAATAAGAAAGCTATGCAATTCTTTTTCGAGCAAATCAATTTTGTTAGGAAGTTCACTCTCGACTTCGCAGAAATCATCAAACCCTTACAAAAATGATTCGCAAAGATGTTGAATTTAAGTGAGATGATGAGTGAAAAGATGCCTTCAACAATATCAAAGCTTCCATTTCCCGGGCTCCAGTGTTGCGAAGTACGAATTTCAATAGGGACTTTTTCCTTTATACTTTTGCCTATGATCAATCTCTAGCTGCAGTTTTGAATCAGAAGGATGATGGCAACAACGAAGCCCCTATTTCATTTATGAGTACTAATCTTCAAGGAGCTGAGCTCAATTACACTACTGTAGACAAACAGGCCTATGCAGTTTATAAGGCAGTGAAGCATTTCAGGTCTTACATCCTCAAGAATCACAATAAAGTAGTTGTGTCACACCCTACAATTTGATCCTTGTTCACCCAATAGGAAATGGGGGAAAGAAGGGGAAAATGGATGGCGGTAGTCCAGGAATTTGATCTAGATATAAAACCTGCAAAACTAGTAAGGAGACAAGGATTGTGCAAACTTGCAGCCAAAGCCCAGGATCAAGTAAATGAAGATCTTGGATGGGAGAATGAAATGACACTATGGTGTGGTGAAGTAGCATACATATCCCTAGGACAAGACTCTGGGTACAAATATTTAACTTATCTCCTACATCATGGGACTTGTCTGAAAATCCTCAACCCTAGAGAAAGGAGAGCCTTGATATTAAAATCTGCACATTATCGTCTTATAAATTCGGTGCTCTTCCAGAATCAATTGCGACAGGGTACTATTAAGATGTCTCGAACAAGAAGACATAGAAAAGGTACTAAGAGAAATCCATGATGGCCCTGCCGGGGGCCATTTTGCAGGAAACACTACCGCTCATAAGATTCTGAGAGCTAGCTATTATTGGCCCACCTTGTTCAAAGACGCTCATACTTATGCTAGAAATTGTATGACTTGTCAAATAAGCATTGTAAAGGAGAAAAGAGAAATGGTCCCGCTCCAACCTGTTACTGTCTCTTGGCCTTTCGAGCAGTGGGGGTTGGATATCATAGGAGAAATCAAACCTAGTGATCTGGATTTTATGAGCAGAATGAAATGAATATAGATTATTACCAGATGCTTAACACATAATAATAGAGATACAGTAAAACTGGTTTTCTATTCAATAAGAAAATAAGATGAAACTATAAAATGCAGCGGAAAACAAGCTTGCTGGAATGGTGGCAGCTTATCTTTGAGAAGAGATGTGACAGCTGTGCTCATTTGCATGAAAATGATTACAATGAGGCTCTCAAGGCCTTTTTACAATAAATAGGAGTTTTGAAAACCCTAAACATCCAAAAAACTAACCCTAGGAGATGAAGCGCCAAAAGTCATGTGGGCCCCGTTTGGGTAAGTCAGTACATCAACTTCCCGAGGTCGTAACTTTTGCATACAATCTCCGTTTAGGCGTATGATAGCCCATTGGAAAGATCTAGACAAGGACTACATTAGTTGCACAAAATTTCATGATGAAATTTTACAACCGCAACATACCCCAAAAAACATCGTTTAGGGCCTCAAATCGGCTCCAGAAGTTTAGGACCCGAAAAACTGCTAAAAATAGTAAATTATCAAAATTGCTAGAAAGTTGTTTTGAGCCAGCTGGAGAAGGTGGTTGGCCATCGATATCCACTTGGATCAATCCTCCATCCTTAGGAAGCAATGGTCTCCATTACGTTGAGTTCCCCCATCGGATGAGGAAATTTCTACTAAATTTGGCCTCGGGTCAGCCACTTGCCTTGGTGCAGGAGTTGCCCTACTTTGATGACTCGATAAAGTTGGATCATTTGTTTTCGAGTTCCCTTGATCTGTGTGTCCACAATCTGATCATTGGATTCCTGTTGTATGCAGTCGGGGTTGAGCTCTGTTGGTGTCAGCTGTTCTGCTACGTCTGAGGTGTCCAATAATGGTGGGAAATAAGGCTGAAGGAGGTCCACGTTGAACACTGGGTGTAGGCCAAGGAAAGGAGGAATGTTGAGTGCAAAATAATTATCCCCCACAGCCTTGGTGATGGTGTATGACCCATAATGAAGTGAGCAAAGCGTCCGATGGGGTCTTGTAAGGCGTTCTTCTGCAAGTGCAACCAAACTTTGTCACCCACCTAAAACTTATGTGGAACCCAATGTTGATCATGGTGCTACTTGTACTTGTCAGTGGACTTTTGTAGGATATCCTGAACCTATTGGCAGATGTGTTGGATCCTTTCAATGAACCGGGTGGATTTGTTAGCCTTAGTTGGAGCAGGAGAGGAGTCGGTCGAGGTGACTGCAAGGGGAAGTGCAACATCTATGGGACCCAATGGTTGGAATCCCAACCCCACCTAAANCCCATGTGTGAGGGTGCTTGGAATTATGCATGCACAGGATATGCACGATCATTCGATTTACGACCTCGGTTTGGCCATCTATGTGGGGGTGGAATGTTGTGGATTTGGTGAGCTTAGTGTCCGGCAGTGACCAGAAGCTCGACCAGAATGTGCTGAGAAATCGACTATCCCGATCTAATACAATGGTTTGTGGGATTCCAAAATCTACCCAAACTCATTCAAAGAAGAGCTTGGTAGTGGCTTCTGGTGTGATGCTCTTCTTGCAAGCAACCAGAATCAACATCTTAGAAAAGCGATCGACAACCACAAAAACACAGTCATTTCCATGCTTGGTGGATGGGAGGCCCGACATGTAGTCCATTGAGATGGATTCCCATGGTCTGTCAGGAGTAGGAAGAGGGGTGTACAAGCCCTGTTTCTTATTGGTTGGTTTGGCAATAACACAGGCAGTGCAAGACCTGATATACTTGCTGACCAACTATCAAAGTTTCGGCCAGTAGAAATGTTTTTGTAGCATCGCCACTATATTTTCGACGCTCAAGTGTCCTACTACTCGGTTGTAGTGGGATTCCTAGACCAGCTTCACTCGCTTACTTGAGGGAACACATATATGGCCCAGATGACACAAAAACCCATCCTGAAGATGGAAATTATTGACAACTGCCTTTGCACCCAACATTTGGTAGGTGGTAGCGAAGTCCAGGTCTGTCTCATAGAGTTGGGGCCATCCAAAGGTCTCATGGCCACAGGGGTCTAGCACTATGGTGAGTGTCGCGATTGGTGTTCTGCTGAGGCAATCAATGATGCCATTGGTGCTTCCTGTTTTATACTTGATGTTGAGGTGGAATTGCTGCAAGTATGTGGAACACTTTTGATGGCAGTCATTCTACAATTTTCCTAGTGTCTGCATGAACTGCAGTGGCTTATGATTAGTGTGGATAACTGTCTCCCTCCCAAGAATGTAATGTCTCCACTTTTGATGGTGGTCATTCTGCAATTTTCCTAGTGTCTGCATGAACTGCAGTGGCTTATGATTAGTGTGGATAACTGTCTCCCTCCCAAGAATGTAATGTCTCCACTGGCAGCAGGCTTGCACGATGGAGTGCATTTCTTGTTGTAATTAGGGTACTTATGAACAACATCTGATAGTGTCACACTATGATACGCCACGGGGTGTCCGTGTTGCATGAGAACAACACCTAAAGCATAGTCTGAAGCATCAGTCTCAATCTTAAAGGGTTGTTGTAGGTCTGGTAGTGAAAGTACTGGGCCTGAGCACAAGTGTTGCTTCAAATCATCGAACGGTTGTTGTTGGGGCCGGCCCCACGCAAATTTATCCTTACCACCACCCCTGGTTATTTGGCTGAGGGCCCATACAATATGGGAGAATCCCAACACAAACCTACGGTAGATATTGGCAAGGCCCAAGAAGCTCTGAAGCTCAGCTTCGAAGCTCAGTGAGTGTGGCTGGGGTTGGCCAGTCACAGATGACTTGGATCTTGGTTGGATCCACATGTACGCCATGTTGATCAATGATGTAGCCTAGGTAATGGACCCTGTCCATGCCGATGGAGCATTTTTCCAAGTTGGCGTATAGCTTGTGCTGTCGCAGGGTGTGCAGAACCTGCTGAATACGCTGTAAGTGTTCGACTCAAGTCTTGTTGTAAATGAGAATGTCATCAAGATACACCACTACAAAACTATTGGTGAATGGTCGCAGGATATTGTCCATCATCCTAATGAAAGTGGTTGGAGCATTTGTCAGACCAAAGGGCATGACCAACCATTCAAAAAGGCCTTCCTTTGACTTGAAAGCAGTCTTCCATACATCTGTCTATTCTATCAGGACCTGGTGGTAGCCAGACTTCAAATCAATCTTACTAAAGTATTTTTCCCCCATGAGTTGATCAAGGAGGTCGTTTATTCAGGGAATCGGGTACCGATTTCTAACTGTGATTTTATTCAGAGCTCGATAATCAATGCAAAGTCACCAGGTTCCATCTTTCTTTTGTACTAGCATGATTGGGCTCCCACAAGGTGATGAGCTAGGAAGGATGTGCCCCTTGTGGAGAAATTCTTGGATCTATCGCTTGATCTCCTCATTCTCTAACAGAGAGTTGTGATATACTAGCCCATTGGGCAGCGGTGCGCCAGGGGTCATATCGATAAGGTGCTTGACCTGGTAGTGCATAGGTACCCCGGTAGGTGAGGAGAAGATATATGAGTATTCTTCCACGACCTTATCTGCTTTCTTCTGCTATGTGGAGAGCTCAGCTGCAGAGACCCTAGATGTGGATATGATTTTTCTCTCATTCTGAGAGCGAATCACAAAGAATACAAACTTCCTCATCTGAGAGATGAACTTCCTACATTGCTTAGCAGAGATCAAGGAAATAGCATTAGGTGGGACAACCTCGGGTATCCTATACAATTTCCTGTTCAAAGTAATAATAACACTACGAGGCCTAGACTCATATACATCATGAAATTTCCATAAATAAGGTTGGCCCAAAATAACATCAGAAACTTCGAGAGGAGCAACATCACACAATATCTCATCTTTGAAGGGCTTGATGCCATACGACAGTCGACACTGTTGGCTGAAGTTGAGATCTCTTCCTTGGTGGAGCCATCCAATGGTGTAGGCTTGTGGGTGTGGCATTGTCAGCAGGGCCAGCCGCTTGATGACCTCTGTTGAGATGAGTTTCTTCTGGCTACCACTATCAACGATGAAGTGCAGTGGGGTGCCTTTTTCCCACATCTGTGAATGAAAGAGGTGCTCTCCTTCTTCTGGATCGTTCGGTTCACCATGCTAAAGCTTGGTGGTAGCAATGGTGGCATTGGGTTCCGCATCAATGATCCGTATTCCCCTTTCTGGTTTTGACTCAGAGTCAGAATCCACATCTGATTCATAGACTTTCACTTCAGCCACCAGTGTCTATTTTGAGCGGTAGTCAACAGTGTTGTGCCAAGGGCTCTTATGGAAGTCGCACCACTTCTCGATATCTTTCTTTGTCTTTCTAGTGTCCTTCTTTGCTTGCGGCTTGGACTGGTTGTCTTGATACTATCCATCTATGCTCTGTCATTTTTTATGTGGGTTGGGGCCTCCCTTTTCTGTCTTTTGTTGTGAGGGGTTCCCCGGACCAAATAGCCGCTTCTTTTGTTTGAGGTTCTGCTCGATTTTGACGGCATATCGGTAGGCCACGCCCAAGGATGAGATGTCCATAAATTACATTTCAGTCTAGATGTGTCTATGCAGAGCACCACGATACTTGAGCACCATATTTCTCTCTGAATCTTTGATACCCAGCTTGGTGCACAAGGTATGGAAGATATTTGTGAAATCTGGCACTGCTTGGTCTCTTTCTTGTCGCAGTGTGGTCCATTTGGTATACAAGTCGTCATAACTTCCAACAGGGTAGTATTGTTCCTTAATAACATCCCTAAAGGATTCCCAGGTGGCCATGACCATAAATAATGAGGGTTCCTCTATTTCCTTTTGCTCACAGAAAGTTTCCCACCAATCTTTGACATCGAGAACATCTTTGAGGAGCACAAAACTAATATTTTCTGTATTCGAAAAGTTATGGACAAAGAAATACCCTTCTAGTAGATTCAACCACTTGTCTACAACATATTTGTCTATCTGACCTTCAAATATAGGAATATCGAAGTTTATTTGTACCTTGAAGAGGACGGTGCCTCCACTCGAAGAATATGGGTCACCTATTGGTAGTCACCGAAGGATTTATGCGAAATTATCCATCATCTCGTTCCTCTGTTGCATGAGGGCTTCCTCAATCAAAAGTTTGAAATGATCTCCTGTCTCGTCATCTTTCTTTTCTCCTTCCATGAGAGGTCACTTGGGTGTGCGAGAGCCTTTTTCCTCAAGAGAAACAAGCTCGAGACCCAAATATTTGTACTTCGACCTCGTTGGGGACATGCATTAAGACGACAAGGAGAAAACCACTCTGATACCACTGATCCAGATTTTATGAGCAGAACAAAATGAATATAGATTTTATCAGATGCTTAACACAAAATAACAGAGATACAGTAAAACTAGTTTTCTATTCAATAAGGAAATAAGATGAAACTGTAAAATGCAGCAGAAAACAAGCTTGCTGAAATGGTGGCAGCTTATCTCTGAGAAGAGATGTGACGATTGTGCTCATTCGCAAGAAGATGATTACAATGAGGCTCTCAAGGCCTTTTTACAATAAACAGGAGTTTCAAAAACCCTAAACATCGAAAAACCTAACCCTAGGAGATGAAGCGCCAAAAGTCATGTGGGTCCCATTTGGGTAAGTTAGTACATCAACTTCTCGGGGTCGTAACTTTTGCATACAATATCCGTTTTAGGCGTATGATAGCCCATTGGAAATATCTAGCCGAGGAATACAACAGTTGCACAAAATTCCATTATGAAATTTTGCAACCGCAACATACCCCATAAAGCATCGTTTAGGGCCTCAAAATGGCTCTGGAAGTTCAGGACCCAAAAAACTGCTAAAAATAGTAAATTATCAAAATTGCTAGAAAGTTTTTTTGACCTAGCTAGAAAAGGTGGGTGGCCACCGATATCCACCTGGATCACCTAGATCCTTGAAGCTGCACAAGTACATTCTTACCGCCACTGACTATTTCATGATATGGATAGAGGCCATTCCTCTGACTCATGTGAAAGAGAAGGTGGTTATCCAATTTATAGAATAATAGCTGATCACGAGGTTCGATGTCCCTTCTGTTCTGGTCTTCGATAATGCAAATTAGTTTTCTTCAACCCTATTGATAGAGTTTTCTCTGGATAAAGGAATCATAATCAAGTACTCTGCAAATTACTATCCCCAGGGAAATGGCATGGCTGAATCGACTAATAAAAACCTGGCAAGGATATTAAAGAAGACGGTCACGGATAACCAAAGAAATTGGCATAATCTACTCTATAATTCTCTATGGGCCGATAGGGTCATGCCTAAGGAAGCCATAGGAAATTCCCCATACTTTTTGGTCTATGGGAAAGAAGCCATCCTCCCAAGTGGGATCTATCTCCCGTCTCTTTAGATGGCCCAAGATTCCAATAAAGAATCCTCATAGGACATGCAGCAAAGGATTAACACGCTGCTCATGCTGGAAGAAGAGAGGGAGAAGGCTAAGTCAAAATTCCTACCTCACCAACAAATAGTGAAAATATGGTTCGATAAGCATAAGGCTAAAGAAAATAATTTTGAAGTAGGAGACTTAGTCCTGAAGTGGGATAGAGAAAATGAACCTAAAGAGAAACATTCTAAGTTTCAAATCCTATTGCTTGGAACCTTCTAGGTAGCTGATAAGATTGGGGTGAGTAATTATCGATTACAGAGTCTGAGGGGAGAACCTGATGCCCTCCCAGTAAATGGCCAAGCCCTAAAACAATACTTCCAATAAAAAAAAAAAAAAAATCGGGTCATGAGTCAAGGTCAAAGGGAACCAAGGAGGAACATAGATTTTGCTTTCACCCAGTGAATCACCATTTGTTGAGAACTCAACACACCCTAAAAGTCTATGTTCATTTTTAACTTTTGGGTACCACTTGATCCTTTGCACTGTTTGTTTTGCCTTCAATATGAAAATGATACTTACACTTATTTCTTATGTTTCATGTTTGAATTTTATAAAGTGTGCCTGAACATACAACAAAGAATCATCTTAATCGTTAAAGGAACCTTAACAAACTACTTAAGGAATCAGCACACTAAATATTTCCCTGACGCATTTAGGATTTCGACATCGGTAAACGTTAAAGGTGATGAAAATCGTTTGAGAGGCTTAACATAGCGAAACATAGGTCTTCATCGGCGTCGACAGATGAATGTTTTTAACTTTTACGATTGAAATTTAACAGAGGTATCGTTGAAGACCGATCTGTTTGGCTTCGACAGGAAAACAAAAAGGTAAGCTTTGTGCATAGAGAAGAGTGGTATTGCTGATTGCCGACACACGACATGATTTCGGCATCGGAGAATTACAAATTAAAATACACATTAACATTTCACTTTTAATATTACTGATCCCCGACGCCACTCAGGCATAGGTAGTCGCAATATAATTTTCCTTTAGTGATTTTGACGTAAGTATATCCCTTAAGTTTATCCCTTACCCACCATCCAAATGCTAAATTTTATGTTCAAATATTTTAAGTAATCCAGGGTTAATAAGCTACATCAACGTTAATCAATATTGGAAGCTTTAGAGAAAACATATCAACAATTTCACATTTGAAAAAATAACAATTATAAAATCACATAATCTGTGAAAAATGAAGATAAAAGAACGCAGTTAATTTACATCCAAAAGGGAACAAAATGCATTCAAGAAGTTTCAAGTTTTCATGTAATTAGAAAATTTCCTGCAAAACTTGGGCTACATATGAGTAGATATCATCGATGT
>JASDQU010100733.1:239424-263424 GCA_032191745.1 Picea mariana | reverse complement strand
GGGGGGGGGGGGGGGTCACCCATTATGCATATCCTACGAGTGCACCCTCTCCTGGACTACTTCTCGCACCATGTAACTTTTCCTTTTCCTCTTCCGCTGCCATCCTCTGCACCTCGTGTAACTGCACAATTGTGTCTTGAGCTTCTTGAAGCTATCTCTGGAGCCAAATGATTCTTCCTCTGCAACCCTGCGACACCGATACCCCCTGGTTCTTTTCCACCAACTGGCTCCGCAACTCCCTGTTTTCTTGATAGAGTTCAAGTATCACGAGTTGTGATTTTTGTAACTGCTAGATGGGACTCTTAACAAGAGAAACCAGTCCTTTTTCCCTACCCTTTCATCCCCTGCTTCCTTTACTGGCAGTCTCCACAAGCCCCGACCAGTTAGTAAGCGTCGTAGACCCCTCAGCAGTGGGATGTACACTCAGATCAGCTTGGGGGTGGTCTCCCTCCTTTTTCCCATGTTTTTCCTGGGCCTTCCTCTTCTCCATGGCATCTGCTTCTCTGGGGGAATGACCCCCAACATACCTCTTTCAGGCGTACTTCTATCCACCCCAACTTCTATTAGAGGCACCGAAACCCTCTCTGAGCAAAGGCCTGTATCTCCTTTTGAAGCTTCAAAGACACTGGGAGCCAATAAGGAGGAATCCCAGGTGCGTTGGGGCTCGGACCTGGCATTCTGGCTACCTCGAAAACCCCATCCCTTGTTAGGAGAGGATCCCATAATTCAACAACTGTTGGCTTGGACACCTACATGTGATAAGGACCACTACACCAAGTCTCGCCTAAATAAAGGCACAAGATCAGCGTCACAGAGGCATAAACTCGACTTATGCATGGAATTCCCCATAGAATTCCTAGAATTTATAGCCAAACAAAGAAGAAAACTAGAGCGTGCCAAAGGAACACTCACGCTTCATGACGAGATGCCTTGAAGACTTAACGGATCACAACTGCTCATCGTATGTAACCTAGGATGCTTAAAGCGTCGTCGAACAGAGATGCAGAGAATGTGCAGTACGATTGTTCCAAGTTCTTTAAGCTCCCGAGATTCTATTATTGATGAATGATAGTTGACACACTTGGTGATATGGGATTTGAAGGGATTGAGCAACTTCCTTACTATGGTACCCGAACTTCTGGGAGCATACACACACACACACTCAACTCTAGCATCTTTTCTCCATCTCAAAGGTTGAGCAACCACTATGATGGTTCTAACGCACGTATCCACTGTACTCGATTTACCTCTCTATGGCATAATGGGGTGACTCATTTAAACTAAAGAGGAGTGGTGGCGTGGATAAAATACATCACAGGTAATTCAAAGGAGCAGCTGGGATCACGCAAGTATTAAACAATAAAAAATAATGAGCTTCACACGTAGGCACCAATCCATTATGTTTGTTAGTACCTTATCTCATATCACTTGATCGCTAAAACTCTCTCAATCCCGCTTGCAAGAGTGATTCCCTAATCACCGAACAAGGCTCGCCTCATGATCTTATCGATAGAAATGCCGAAGAAGAATCAAATGAGTAATGAAGGAAGCATAGCTCCCCAAGTTCAGCACTCCCAATAATTTCATTGATCTGAGCAACGTGGTCAAACTACATGCCAAACAAGATGCACTATGGACCGAAGAACTCAAAAAAATAGTCAATATGAAGCCAGGGAAACTACAACAATTTTCCAAACATCCAATCAAAGCCCAAACCATTCTACAACAGATGAACTCCAGCTTATTAAAGTACCAGGCGTATGTAGTAGACATCAGGAGAACATATGTGGCTCTGATGGAGTAACATAGATTTCCATGGGCTCAAACTTGTGAAAAATTGTTTGTCAGCTGAACTGAATACGAGAGTAGTCATCCTTTAAAAGAAGTGTCTTAGGATGACTGTTAAAGAGGCTGTTAGAAGATAATGCCATGTGGTGATTTTTATTTTGTTTAAACTGCAATTAGCCATTAGTTTCGGTTAAAACTCTATATTATCAATAAAGACATCGACCAATGAGCAAGGGGTCGATGGTTGTTGTAAGAACTCTTTATTTTTGGTTGTTAAGAATTATTTTTAGACTGCTACGAATTGAGAAGTCCTTCTAGACCAAAGACAAACTATTTTCATCAGATGCATGTGATTCGACTTGAAGAAGAACTACTTCCTATCATGTTTCATGAATGATGTAGTAATGAGTAAGAGCAATTAATTATGTTGTCAAGTTATCTTGTGCAATGTTTTGATGTTCTTTTCTTTAATGATGAAGATAAATTGATGTGTTATTATGTAATGCATGGTTATGGTAGATGAATTATTTTTCTTTCCATTATCTTGTTACATATGCGCTTTCTTTCTGATATTTAGTTTCCCAGACAATAATTAGATGCTCACATGGTTAATGTATTAGTACTAGGCCTGTGGTATAGAGTAATTGTCTACATGTTGAGCAATAGGTTATCCCAAGCTTAACCTCTTCCCCAATAGTTAAAACTTAATCCTGTTAATTATCAAGTTGTCTTTTGCTGGCTTGCTTCTCTCATGTCAGCCCCACCCAAGAGAAAATACAGAAGAAAATAGTCCTAACTGAAGGAAGAGATTTCACAAAGAAACACAAAGCCCATCGATAAATTTGTCGAATCACAAGATCTAGAGAACCATTCCATTTTAAACGCTGCAGAGTCTAATTTGGCCTCGGTGGAGGGTTTGGTTCCTACTGTTTAGACAAGGGATTTAGGTCCCATCAACACACTATGTTGTAGCCCGAGCATTTTTTGAAAGTATTAATGGACAGAAGGCCCGAATTCCAAACCTGGTTATGCAGTTTATAGAAGATTCCATAGTAGTAGCTTGTAACCTCCCTACCGATGGAGAGAAGTGGATCAAAAACAAATTGATCATAGGTAGGGATGTAAATAAGTGCTTAAAAACGTAACAAAGAGATCCCAATTGGGCCAAGGGTATTGTTAGGGATTGGATTGTTGATGAATGGATGGAGGCATTTCTTATGCTTAAACGATACATCACGTGTGAAGGGAAATATTCCACTACTTTTTTGTTTCATATTTGTTTGCTTCTTCATCTGTCAAGAATCAAAAGGATGAGTCTACCATATTACTTCTTAAGAGATATTAATAAGATTGTTATGAAAATTCAAGCAAACCCGAAGACCCCTCCTCATGGAATTTATCATTAGGGATTGATTAATATACTTATTAAAGATGATCTAGGAAAATTACAGAGGACATGGGATCAATTCTTGATGCAGTCAGGGTTTGAGGAATAAGTACATCATCCTTCCACATAGTTACATGATAAATTTTTTGAGCCTAATCAATAAGCTTCACCCAGTGCAAGTCAACTAGTCATTCCAAGGGAGGGTAAAAGAGAATCTTGTTTAAAGGTTTCAAATGAGCTAGTGGAAGCTACTCCAACCAACCTCCAAGAAGATAAAGGGTCTTCTCATATCCTATATGGAGGTAAGCATCCATTTCCATATTCCCAAAAGACTTATTCTAGAAGGACTAAGAGGTTTGTAAAACCTAGGGTATTGAAGGGAGATAAAACACCTGAGACATTAGAAGAATCTTTAGACCCTGTAGAGCCTAAATATTATTCCCAAAATATCATTCCTCCTATCTCAATTTCCTCTGAAGACGATGCTTCTAGATATAAAATTATGATGAGAAAAAGAAGCATTAGGCCTCAAAATAAATTTAGGTTGAAATATAAAGCAATGTACAACTGTGCCATTAAAGATAAGGTTATCATTATTGATGAAGAATATGCAAACCCAAAAGAGGATCCATCAACAAGAAATAAAATTCCTGTAACCAAGCTTGAGAGGAATAAGTATAAGAAGGGAGGTCTGAAATAAAATACAAAGACTTTTATAGGAAAAAATAGAGCTCTTGCAAGAAAACATAGTAAAAAGAATAAGAGAGGCCCAAACCCTATGATCATATCTCAAGGGGATAATTATAGGAGAATACATACTCGTTCTCAAATCAAGTAGACAAGAAGGAACAATTTAGATTTGTTGGCAGAAGCAGCTACATCCATTTTTCAAGGATAATTCATAGCTTGAGAATTTCACCTTCAATGAAAACCCTAAATTTTAAATGAATATGATTGATGAAGGAAGAACCTTTTTGTTTCCTTGTATTTAAGAGACCAGCCCCCCTTTTTGTTATGATTGGTTGTAACCTAGGAAAGGACAAGTGACAAAAAGGATCAAAACTACCTGTAGCGACCGATTTTGTAGTATATATGACATAGATTCATATTTTCATAATGGGAAAAGGATGTAAACTAGGTAAAGACTTTATGGACCATTAGATGGAGTTAGATACCATTTTTGTGGATCTACAGTCTATCTTGGGATACAATGATTCTACAGATCAGTTATCATTGTTGAGTTTTCAAAGTATTGATTTGAGTGGATCATTGAAGATCAAGAAGATCTTGGAAGGATAAATAGGAAGATGCAATGTAATCATCCAGGTGGAAAGCAACTCAACCAAATAATGTTTTCTATGCAAGGCTTTTTCCTTTATTATAGGATATTTTTGCAAATTGTTTATTGTTTTGTATATCAGTAGATAGAGAAACAAATTCACCTTGATCACTTTTGATGATGAGTTTTGATTTTTCCTTGACTATCAAGTTGGCCATAAATGCATTTAATCAATGTAAAACACTATATATTGGATGAAGTAGAAAAATAAAGGGTTGGATCCCTATTTTGGCTTAAAGATTTTAATTATAAGACTATTTTGATCCTTCCTACCTATGTAAAGATTTCAGTTGTTAATGAATTCAATGGTTGGTGTGTATCTATCGTCTTTGTTTATCACTTATGTTTACTCATATTGAACATATCATTACTGTTATTTGCTCATATGATTGTATGTATGTGTTGAAAAGGTTTCTCTATTTTGTATAGTGCAATAGTTTCCACATATGTGTTTGAGTGTTTTAAATCTTGTTCAGAAAGGATTTCTGAGTGTAGGTTTATTCTTCTACTGATCAAATATATTAAAGAAAAAATGCTATTTGATGATTTCCAGTTTTGTTTCATTAATTCTCCTTAATCATACCGTATACTCTTTTGAATCCAAATGAGGTTTTGTTTACCTGATATGCTGCACATACATAAGTGGTTCTAATAGGTTATTTAGATAGCTACATTGATATCAAGAGTGTGATCCCTCTACCTCTCTAAAACTATTTTCTTTAAAACATTCAGAAAAAAGTGTGCTAGGCTTAACTCAATAACAATATTGAGTTGAATTCTAGCGCTAACAAGTGCTTACAAACATTAGAGGGGATTAGTGTCTCTTGTAGGTCAGTGCCTATAGACAACTGTGGGGATTGGTGTTTCCGTTGGGTTTGTTCCCACAAACATTTTTAAGCATAGTTTGGTGCCTACAAATTTATAAAAGAAGTCTTTGTGGTTTTCTCCCGAAAGGGTTTCCACATTAAATATTGTGTCTTCTAATTGTTACATTTATGTGATTTATTCATTATGGTTTATGAATGTTAAAAATAAAATGATAGGATTATACTGATTCACCCCCCCTCTCAGTATAAGTGTTTGCTCAACAATTGGTATCATAGTCCATTCCTTTAGAAACAGTCTAACGACTGGAAGTTATATCTTAAGAGCACAGATGGTCGGTCAGGAGAATTTCTCTACAAATATGAAAAGCATGAAAATAATAAGAACTCTTATAAGGATAATAATATCCTCTACTCAAAAGGGTTCAATGACGCATGTGAAGAAAGCAGTGAAATTAGTTCTGGTAGTGATAGAAAAGAAACTCTCTTTATGGAAATTGAAATAAAGATTGATGAAGGAAAATAAACGATGGATTCAAAAGAAGAGGAAACCACTAAAATAAAAGGAGAATTGGATATTTAAAAAGAACTCATAAGTTCCTTCAATGAAATAAAGAAGTTAAGGAAAAATAATTTGAAACAAAAGGAGAAGTTTCATAACTATGAAGAAGAGGATCATGATTCAAAAGCCAAAATGTCACAAAGCCTTGAAGAATCAGAAAATATTCTCACAAGCTTAAAAGTTAAATTATAAGAGACAAGAAGGATAGAGTAAGTGGTGAGAATACAACTGAAGGAAAAGGAAGAAAATTGTGATTATCTAGAAGTTGAACTTGTTTCCTTAAAAAGGGATTTGGAAAATCCAATTTCTCAGTTGAATAGAATCTTGAAGTTTGAAAAGAGTTCCAAAACCTTAGATCATATCATCAATTGTCAAAGGTCACCATTTATCAAGACGGGTCTTGGTTATGAAAAAAATTACATAACCACCCAAGAGGATCCATCAGATGCAGGGCCATCAAAGAAAGTAAATGAATAAAAATCTAAAAGCTATGTTGATGTAATCAAAAGTTCTAGCAGCGATGAAGACAACAATAAGAAAGAAAATAATGTTTTGCAGAAATTTTTCATTTCTCCTAAGGACAACAATGCTAGATTCAAAATATATTTCACACCAAGGTGTTCTCGGATGAAATGGTACCAACATTATTTCTTTGGATATTACTTTTACTGTAATCATTTTGGTCATAAAGCAATAGATTGTAGAAAACATACATAAATAATCATGTGTGGAAAATATACATGAATGCTTATGGATTCTCAAATGGAAACTACAATTCACTTGCCCCTTTATTTTATTACAAATTTTTATGTTATAAATGCAAAAACTATGGGCAAAAAGAATTTTTTTGTAGAAGTGACCTTGTGAAAACTCGTAGAAAAAACTAGGATGTTGATACCCTTGTCAAACAAAAGAAATAACTCATAGGAGATTAGAAAAGGAATCAGGAACAAGAGATGCAGAAGAAGGAAGAATATATGCTTGTGAAAACTACCCTTCATGCTCAAAAAAATAGAAACCAATGGTACACTGACAGTGGATTCTCAACCCACATGACAAGTGACAAGAACAAGTTTCTCACTTTGAAAGAAGTTAATAGAGGAAGTGTGAAATTTGGAATCGATGCTACCACAAGGATAGTTGAAAAAGGTACTCTAAGTCTCAATAATGGAAATGATAAAATAAAAAATGTATTGTATGAGAATATGGTATGAAACACAATATTATCATTGTTAGTCAAATGTGTGACCAAGGACACAATCTCACATTTAATTTTCAAGGATGTGAAATAACGAAGAAATTCTCAGGAATATTAGTTGCAAGTACATAAATAACATCAAATAATGTATATATCCTCAATACGATTCAGGGAGAAAA
This sequence comes from Picea mariana, assembly GCA_032191745.1. Taxonomy (NCBI): domain Eukaryota; kingdom Viridiplantae; phylum Streptophyta; class Pinopsida; order Pinales; family Pinaceae; genus Picea; species Picea mariana. Next base: position 256,147 of record JASDQU010100733.1, on the reverse strand, counting down.
GTGTTATATGGGACAAAGAAATGAAATTTGGTTATGGCATAGAAGAATGGGTCATATGAACTTTGATATTTCGGTAAAAATAAACACTAAACAAGCAGTGAGAGACATTCCAAAGATTACTAAACCTTGAAACAATCTCTGCAAGCAATGTCATCATGGAAAATATACAAGAACACGATTTAAATCAAATGAGTACTCAACAATGAAGCCATTGGAACTCATTCATACATATCTTTGTGGGTCTACAAGAACAAACAATCTACAAGGAGAAAATTATCTCATGTTTCTCATTGATGATTATTCTAGAATGACATGGGTTACATTCCTAAAAGAAAAATATAAATCTTTTGATAATTTCAAAGCATTCAAAGCCTTGGTTGTAAACAAAACAGATTTTAAAATCAAGTGTTTGAGATTAGAGAGAGGAGGTGAGTTTATCTCAAATGAATTTGAATAATTTTGTGAGACTCATGGGACAAAAATACATTTCTCAAACACAAGAAATCCACAGAAGAATGGAGTGGTAGAAAGAAAAAATCCAACTGTACAAGATATGGAAATAAAAATATTGAATGAAGCCAAGCTATTAGATAGGTTTTGGAGAGAAGCAATCAACACCACACTTTACATTCTGAATAGAGGGAAAATTAGAGTCAACAACAACAAAAGACATTATGAGTTATGGAAAGTTAGACCAACAACAGTTAAATATGTTAAATTTTTTGGAAGCAAGTGGTACATAAAGAGAGATGATGAGGATTTGGGAAAATTTGACTCCAGAGCTAATGAAGGTATATTTCTTGGTTATTCATCAAGAATCAAATCTTACATATGTTACACTACAACATTATGAAAAATTGTAATGAGTGCCAATGTAAAAGTTGATGAAGCAGGGCACCAGACGGTAAAAACACAAATAAATGTTCAAGAAGATGAGCCAAGATACAAAGAAGAAAAATAAGAAGAAGGAGAAGAAAATTAAGAAAAATAAACAAAATGTCAAGATACAAAGACACTATCTAGATTTGTCCGAAAAAATCATTTGGAAAATTTAATTCTTGGTGATAAAGATATGGGAGTTCAAACTTGAAGAAGAATAGCTAGTGCACCGAAATATGCAAATTTCTCTTTGCTATCTAAAATAGAGCCTAAGAATTTTACAAAAGCCAACAAAGACAAGCATTGGATTGATGCTCTGGAAGTAGAGTTGAATCAAATTGAGATGAATGAAAAATGGAACTTGTTCCAAGGCTGATAGATAAAAATGAAATTGGAACCAAGTGGGATTTTAGGAACAATTTAAATGAAGATGGGAAAGTAATGAGAAATAAAGATAGATTGGTTTGCAAAGGCTATTCTCAAGTTGAAGGTATTTTTTTCGAAGAAACCTTTTGCCCGATTGCTAGAATAGAAGATATCATAATGTTTTTGGCATTTTCATGTTTCAATAACTTCAAAGTATATCAAATATATGTCAAGTATTCCTTTCTCAATGGTAATTTAGATAAAAAAGTATAAATTGAACAACCATAAGGATTCTTATTATCATAAAATAAGGATCATGTGTGCAAATTGAAGAATGAACTTTACAGGATAAAACAAGGTCCCAAATCCCAGTATTCGATACTTAATAAATATATACAACAACAAGGATTAAAAAAATGAATTGCTGATAGCAATCTCTACATCAAGTAAGTAGCAAAAAATTAGTTGATTGTTGTGGTTTATGTATATGACATTACCTTTTGAGGAAATATCAAAGAATTGTGCCAAGAGTTTGCAATACAAATGAAAAAGGAATTTGCAATGTCTATGATTGGTGAACTATCATTCTTTTTTGGATTAAAAATATCTCAATATTACAAAGGAATATTCAATTCACAAACCAAGTACATCAATGAAATGTTGAACAAATTCATAATGGAAGATTGTACACCAGTCAACACACCTATGGTCACATGTGGTAAATTGAGAAAAAATTATGAATCTCCATAATCAAATCAAACAATGTATATGTCAATGATTGGAAGCCTACTATATGTGATGACATCAAGGCCAAACATAATGCAAACAATAGGATTGGTTGCATGATATCAAGATGAAACAAAAGAAACTCATGTGTAAGAAATAAATAGGATATTCGAATATCTAAAGTGCACCTTGGACTTTGGCTTATGGTACTCAAGAGGTGAATATTTTACTCTAAAAACATATGTAGATGTAGATTGGCAAGGTAGTGTTGATGATAGAAAAAGTACAAGTGGAGGAGCATTCTTTCTGGGAAAAAGTCTAGTGTCTTGTTTGAGTAAGAAATAGTGTTCAGTCTCTCTATCCACAAAATATGATGGGTATATTGTAGCAACATCATGTTGCATACAGGTTCTTTGGATGAAGAAAACATTGAATGATATCAAGGTAGAATATGATAAACTAATCTCAATCATCTGTGACAATACAAGTGCAATCAACATTTCAAACAATCTTATTTTTCACTCAAATACGTAACATATTCTTGTCAAGTGAAACTTCCTAAGAGAACATGTAGTCAAACTAAGTGTCTAGCTAGAATACGTTTCCACCAAGGAACAAGTTGCATATATTTTTACCAAACCCCTTCCGAGAGAAACATTTTAATATGTTAGATAGAATCTCAGAGTGGTATGCCTCTCATATCATTAGTAAGGAAGCACATATAAGGGGGAGCATATATTTTCCATTGATGTCAAAGGGGGAGAATTACAGATAGGGGGAGAGTTTCAGCCAGGGGGAAGAGAGTCACATATAGGGAAAGAGTTGCATACAAGGGATAATTCTTTCTATTTCTTAAGAATTACATGTTTTTTAGTACATGGTTGCAATAAATGACAAAGGGGGAGATTGTTGAATAAATTATTGTCATTGATGTCAAAGGTAAGTAATAATTCACATATATATATTCAAAGGAAATGTGACTTTAATAAATACAAAATTGGAAGTGGATTCGAAATGAACTTATGTGAAACTGGATTAGAAATGAAGTTATGTAAAAGTGGAGTAAACATGAAAGTGGATTAAAAAAGGTAAAAGTGAAAGTGGAGTAAACATGAAAGTGGATTAAAAAAGGTAAAAGTGAAAGTGGAGTAAAAGTGCACATGGTTTTAAAACCCATGGTATGTTGAAAAATAAATAAATAAAATAAAAAATGGGGAATTAATTATTTATTTAGTAAAATTCATGTCTATTCAAATAAACATGACTTTTCATGTAGAACTAATGGTAAAGTATAAAAGGAGAAGAGTATTGTGAGAAATAATGTGTGTGGGTGAAAATGTAATATTCTTATGCATATTATATGAGGAGTTATGATTGAATATCATTCAAGGAGTGACAATTAAATATTAGAGAAGATTAGATCTAGTGTTATAGCAAGAAAAAGTTGTAAAGGAAGAACTAGAAGAAGAAGCAAGGAGGAAAAGAAAAAGAAAAAGGAATGAGTGCCGAGCAGATTTGGTGAAATCAAAAGGAGTGATTATCGAGCTGATCTGCAGAAAACATAAGTAGTGAGTGCAGAGTAGTTATGGTGAAAGTAGAAGTAATGAGTACAACACAGATTTGGTGAAGATGGAAACAACAAGAAAACCAGTGAGGGAAATGCGTATGAAGAACTTGTAAAATTTTAAGTAGGTCATTTCCTACATAACAAATAACTGTGGGGATTGATGTCTCGAGTAGGTCGGTGCCTATAAAAAAAAGGAGACTGGTGTATACAATAGGTTGGTGCCTACAAAAAATAGAGGGGATCAATGTCTCCTATAGGTCAGTGCCAACAAACATCATAGGGGATCGGTGTCTCCTATAGGTCGGTTCCTACAAAAAATAATGGGGATTAGTGTTTCCAGTGGGTTGGTTCCTACAAATGTTTGTAAGCATAGGTTGGTTCCTACAAATTTATAAGAGAATCTTTTGTGGTTTTCTCCCAAAATGGTTTCCACATTAAATAGTGTGTCTTCTAGTTGTTACATTTACGTGATTGCTTCATTATGGTTGGGGATCGATGTCTCCTATAGGTCAGTTCCAACAAACATCATAGGGGATCAATGTCTCATGTAGGTTGGTTTCTACAAAAAATAGTGGGGATTGGTGTTTCTAGTGGGTTGGTTCCTACAAACGTTTGTAACCATAGGTTGGTGCCTACAAACATTTGTAACCATAGGTTGATGCCTACAATTTCTAAGAGATTGTTTTGCGGTTTTCTTCTGAAAGTGTTTCCACATTAAATATTGTGTCTTATGTTTTTTACGTTTACATTATTTCTTCATTATGGTTTATGAATGCTAAAAATAAAAAGTAGACTTATATTGATTCACCCCCCCCTCTTAGTATAAGTGTTTGCTCAACAATTGGTATCAGAGTTGGTTCCTTTAGAAACAGTCTAACGACTAGAAGGTAGATATCAAGAGAACACATGGTCGGTCAAGAATGTTTATCTACAAACAATACAAGCATGAAAATAATAATAACTCTTATAAGAAGAAGAAGATCCTCTACTCAAAAGGGGTTAGTGACTCATCTGAAGAAAGAAGTTAAAGTATTTCTAGTAGTGATAGAGAATAAACTCTTTTTATGGAAATTTAAATAAAGATTGATGAATATAATGAAATGATGGATTCAAAGAAAGAGGAAATCACTAAAACAAAAGGATAACTGGATCTTTAAGAATAATGCATATGTTCCTTCAACGAAATAAAGAAGCTGAGGAAAAATAATTTGAAACAAAAGGACTAGTTGTATAAATATGAAGAAGAGGATCATGATTCAAAATCCAAAATGTAACAAAGCCTTGAAGAACCAAAAAAAATTATCATAATCCTAAAAGTTCAATTAGAAGAGGCGAGAAGGATAGAAGAAGTGGTCAGAATACAATTGAAGGAAAATGAAGAAATTTGTGAGAAGCTAGAAGTTGAAATTGTTTCCTTAAAAAGGGATTTGGAAAATTCAATTTCTCAGTTGAACAAAAGTTTGAAGTTTGAAAACAATTCCAAAACCTTAGATCATATCATCAATTTTCAAAGGTCACAATTTATTAAGAAGGTTCTTGTTTACAATAAAATTAAAATAACACCAAAGAGGATCCATAAGCTCCAAGGCCACCAAAGAAAGTAAATGAAAAAATATCTAAAATCTGTGTTGATGTACTCAAAATATCTAGCAGTGATGAAGACAAAAAGAAGAAACCAAATAATGTTCCATAGAAATTTGTTGTTTCTCCTAAGGAAAATAAGGAAAGATTCAAAATATATTTCCCACCAAGGTGGCCTCACATGAACTCGTACAAAAATTATTTCTTTAGCTATTACTTTTTTTGTAATCATTCTGGTCATAACGCAATAGATTGTAGAACACATACAATAAATAATGATGTATGTAAAAAATACATGAATGCTTATGGATTCTCAAATGGAAATTATAATTCATTTTCCCCTTTATTTGATTACAATGTTGTATGCTATAAATGAAACAAATATAGGCACACAAGACATTTTTGTAGAAGTGACCTTGTTGGGTACTCCTAGAAAAAGAAAGGATGTGGATATTGTTGTCAAACAAAAGAAAGAACTCATAGGATTTTGGAAAACGAAGCAATATCAAGAGATGTAGAAGAAGGAGGAATATATTCTTGTTCAAACTTCCCTTAATGTTCAAAACAAAGGGAACCAATGTTACATTAACAATGGATGTTCAAGCCACATGACAAGTGACAAGAGAAAATTTCTCACTTTGAAATAAGTTAACGAAGGAAGTGTTACATTTGGAAGCGATGTTACTGCAAGGATAGTTGAAAAAGGTACTCTAAGTATCAATAATGGAAAGACTAAAATACAAAATGTATTGTATGTTGATGGTCTGAAACACAATCTTCTCAGTATTAGTCAAATGTGTGACCAAGGACACAAACTCATATTTAATTTTCAAGGTTGTGAAATAAGGAAGTAAGGCCCGAGAAGATTAGTGGAAAGTGCATATATAACATGAAATAATGTATATATCCTCAATGATATCCAGGGATAAAATTGCTATATGGGACAAATAGATGAAAGATGGTTATGGCATAAAAGCATGGGTGATATGAACTTTGAAAATATGCTAAAAAACAACACTAAACAAGCACTGAGAGACATTCCAAAGATTTTTGAACCTTCAAACACTCTCTACAAGCAATGCCATCATTGAAAACAAACAAGAACAATATTTAAATCAAAAGATTTCTCAACAATGAAGCCATTGTAACTCGTTCATACAGATCTTTGTGGGCATACAATAACACAAAATCTACAATGAAAAATCACATCATGTTTCTCATTGATGATTATTCTAGAATGACATGGGTTACGTTCCTAAAAGAAAAATATGAATCTTTTGAGAGTTCAAAGCATTCAAAGGCTTGGTTGGAAAAAAAGCTAATTTGAAAATCAAGTGTTTGAGATTAACCAAAGGAGGTGATTTTATCACAAATTAATTTGAATATTTTTGTGAGACTCATGGGATAAAAAGGCATTTCTCAGATGCAAGAAATCCACATAAAAATGGAGTGGTAGAAAGAAAAAATCCAACTATACAAGATATGGAAATAACAATGTTGATTAAAGACAAACTATCAGATGGGTTTTGGAGAGAAGCAGTCAACACCACAATTTACATTCTGAATAGAGGACAAATTAGAGTCAACAACAACAAAAAACATTATGAGTTATGGAAAGGTAGACCAACAATAGTTAAATACTTTAAAATTTTTGGAAGCAAGTGGTACATAAAGAGAGATGATGAGAATTTGCGAAAATTTGACTCTAGAGATGATGAAAGTATATTTCTTTATTATTCATCAAGAAGAAAAGCTTATATATGTTACAATAAAACATTACGCAAAATTGTAAAGAGGGCTAATGTAAAAGATGGCGAAGCAGGGCACCAGAAGGTGAAAACAAAAAATAAATGTTTAAGCAAATGAGACAAAATTCAAAGAAGAAAAATAATAAGAGGGAGAAGAAAATGAAGAAGAAGAAACAAAATGCTAATATGCAAAGACATCATCTGTATTTTTCTGAAAGAATCATTTGGAAAATCTAATTCTTGGTGATAAATATATGGGATCAAAACTAGAAGAAGACTATCTAGTGCACCAAAATATGCAAACTTATCCTTGATATCTAAAATAAAGTGTAATAAGTTTATAGAAGCAAACAAAGACAAGAATTTGATTGATGCTTTGGAACAATATCTTAATCAATATGAGAATAATGGAACATGGGAACTTGCTCCAAAGATGACATATAAAAATGTAATTTCTACCAAGTGGGTTTATAGGAATGAGTTAAATGAAGATGGGAAAGTAATGAGAAATAATGAGAGATTGGTTTGTAAAGTCTATGCTCACGTTGAAGGTATTGATTTTTAAGAAACCTTTTCCTTGGTTGCTAGACTAGAAGCTATCAGAATGTTTTTGGAATTTGCATGTTTCAAGAAATTCAAAGTCTATCATATGGATGTCAAGTCTTCCTTTCTCAATGGTAATTTAGAGGAAGACGTATACATTGAACAACCATAAGGATTCTTATTATAAAAAAATAAGAATCAAGTGTGCAAATTGAAGAAATCACTTTATGGGATAAAACAAGCTCCTAGAGCATGATATTCAAGACTTGATAAATATATACAACAACAAGGCTTCAAAAGAGGAATCACTGACAATAATCTCTACATCAAGCCAATAGAAAAAAATCAGTTGATTGTTGTGGTTTATGTAGATGACATTATACTTTTAGGCAGTATCAAAGAATTGTGCCAAGAGTTTGCAATAGAAATGGAAAAGGAATTTGAGATGTCTATGTTTGGTGAACTATCATTATTTGTTATATTAAAAATATCTAAATCTTACAAAGGTATATTCATTTCAAAAACCAAGTACGTCAAGGAAATGTTGAAGAATTTCAGAATGGAAGATTGTACACCAGTCAACACACCTATGGTCACACGTTGTAAATTGAGAAAATTTTGTGAATCTCCAGAAGCAAATAAAACATTGTATATGTCAATGATTGGAAGCCTACTATATGTGATGACGTCAAGTGTTATAGCACAAAATTATACAACTATGCCATTATGCCATGGCCTAACCCTTTCCCTTGGCTTGCTAGATATTTTCCCAACTTGACTCATGCGAGTCATTTAAAAAATATGTAATTTCACATATCTGCAAGCTCCTTTGATGCAAAGAGAAGACATATGTGACTTCCTATTTTGAAACCTGTGGATGCCCTGAAAAAATGGAAAAAATAAAATAATTTTGAGTTTTCGAGTGGGGTTTTCATTTGGGCTTGTTTCCCAATGTCCCCATGCCCATAAAAAATGGATTCCAATTTCCCCAACCTCTTGAGGAATATATAAAAGAAACATTGAGGGATAAGACATGGGGGGAGTCCCTTGGTGCAAGATTATGCTGCCAGTTTATAGCAAGCCTCCCTTTCCTATAATACTCTGAGAAAACCCCCCTGATTATGGAAACCACTTTTCTAGCATCTCTTTCCTGTTTATATGGATATTGGGTGTATTATTATCCCTACTTGGGCCATTCAATAAAGAACATAGTGGTTGAGTTGATTCTTGAGGGATTCTTGGAGGAACCTGGAAAGTTGGCTTCGAGACGGTGCCAAAGGAGAGACAAGGTTGTAACTTACCTTTTTGATTTGGTGTTAATAGAAGAACTTGTTTTCCCTCCAATCATGTGTTCATTGTCTATATTTTCTTATTAATTTTACTTTGAATATGATATATGACATGTATTCCCTTTGATTGTGTAACTACCTTCGTAGAATATCTTGTATTGTGTCCATTTTGTATGTTGTTTCCCGTAAAGGATATGGAGGTCGTTGAGAAAAAGGCATGGGATCGACATCAAACGATAGATCTAAGGTGAGTCCTTTCTCCCTCTTCCTTCCATAACTTCTCCTTGTAAAATAGTTTAGTATTTCAAGTTGTTTTTTCTTGTCCTGGAGGGAAGAAATTTATATTCTCTATACAATCTTGATATGTTGTGATTTCGACCCAAAATCACGGGGGGAATATCCCCTCAATAGAATTGGAGACCATACTAGGGATTATCCTATTTTAGGTCAGTCTCTTAGGGTCTATTTATTTATTGCCTTGTTATTTATAGAATAGTTTCAGAGATTTTTAAAAATATTCTAGCCTCTTAGGAATTATTTTCAAGTTCTGAAGCCCTCTTTCCTGGAGTGGAATTTTATTTTTCTAAACTTTCATACACATCTGCATGTTGTTGTTCTACAACTCACATACCACCACAGTTTTATCTTCTAAATCCCACCGATATATATGAGTTTTAGTGCAAACAGTCGCGGACCTATGTTAAAGTGGAGTTTTAAAAACATTTCACTTTTTATTTCTAGGTTTAGTGCTTGGTTTGGTTAGTTACCCAGGATATATTGAGTCCCTTTCTGGCTCTTCTCAGTTTAAATCTAAAATTTTATCATACAGAAAAATAAAAATACCTTACTCTTGATTTCCCAACATTCTTGGCTTATTTTTAGCTTTCATTTTTAAGTAAAAAGATTTTCATTTTGAAAAAAAAATCCCCCTCGTGGCAAGGGGGTGGGGGGCATGAATCATTTATTATGTAGTCTCTTTTATCATCTTTTGTTAGTTTTTCTTTGATTGAAATAAAATGAAAAACTTATTTTTGTGCTAGTTAGGTCTCTTTCTTTCTTTTCATTGTTATTGGAAAAAGAAAAAGATAGTAGCATTGGTTTTCATTTTCTTCTCATCTTAAAATCATTTCAAAAGAAAAATAAGAAAACAAAATCCTTATTTTTTCTTCTTTTCTTTATCTTGAAATTTTCATAGTGCATTTTGCATCAGGAAAGGAAAATTATTTCATATTTACGTCTAAAGGATTGTTCACGCATTTTATTTGTGAAACTCTTTTTCATTTGAAAAATTAGTGTAAATTTTTCTTTGCCAGTGTTCTTATAAGTTTCATTTTTGTAAGAGTCTCAAACAACATCAATTGCACCTCCACACTCTTTGAGTAAAAATAACCACTAAAATGAAAGATAAACTTAAAATGTACTATAATTTGTTTCTCGGGTTCACAAACAAGTTTAAGGTTAGGGGCTTGGATTAGGATTAGAGAGATAATTCTCCAAGGCCACAAAACAAAAATATGAGTTTGAGCTAGGGAGAGTATCAAATCGAATTTTCATATAAGTATAGATGGGAGCCTCCTCTAACATAGGAGCTAAACATGAGGTCATGTGAAGGAGAGATGAGGAGATTTCCCCTCCAGAGCTTGACTAATCATAGTGGGGAGATCATGTCTTGGGGGTTTCGCTAGTGCCTTTACCTCCCTGAGAGGTGGAAATTTTGAAGTTTCAAAATTTATTACCCTGATCCAGATGGATATCGGTGTCCACCCACCTATTCCACTGAATCAAAATATATTTTTCCATTTTGTTAGTTTTTTTACAATTTTTCGGGTCCCAAACTTTCGGGGTCATTTTGAGGCCCTAAGCGACGTTTATTTTTCAATTTTTGGGGGTCAAGAATTGTGAACAACATCTCTTAACCTTTAAATAAATTTGTAATTCTTGGATAGACCTTTCCGATGAGGTATCATACGCCCCAAACTGAGATCATATGAAAATTTTACGACCCCGGGAAGTTGACATACCAACTACCCCCATCGGGGCCCACAAACCTTTTAGCATTTCATCTTCTAGGGTTAGGGTTTTGGATTTTCTTTATGTTAAAAATGCCTTTGGAGCCTCATTGTAAAAATCATCATCTTATTACAAATGAGTGTATCTTTCACATCTCTTATCAAAGATAAGATGCCACCATTCTAGTGAGTTCATTCACTCTGTGTTTTATAGTTCTATACATTTTGCTTATTAATAGAAATTGTGTATTACTGTATCTCTATGTTTATTGTTATATCTCTGCTAGATATCTGTTGTATTCTTGTATCTCTATTACATCTCTATTTATTTCCTTATTATATTTCCACCTTCATTTTTTTCTCAAAATAATCCAGATCTATGGTATCAGAGGAGGATTCTTTTAGTCATTTTTTTTTAGTGCATGTCCCTGACGAGGTCCGAGTATAGATAGTTGGCTCTCGAGATTGTCTCTCTTGAGGAAAATTTCTCTCCCACGCCCAGGAAAACCTCCATGGTGGAAGAAAAGAGAAATAGAAGAGAAAAAGATTTTATAAATCTATTGCTCGAGCAAGATCTCACGCAACAGAAGGAAGGAATGATGGAGAAATTTTCTCAAATCCTTTGATTCCTGTCAATAACAACATATGTGTCTTCATCAATAAACCAGTTTGGAGGCACTAATCCTTTCAAGGTACAAGTTAATTTTGATATTCCCATATTTAAAGGTCAGATAGATGCAGATGCTTTAGAAAAATGGTTAAATCAGCTAGAAGGTTTTTTCTCTGAGCACAATTTCTTCGATAGGGAAAAGATCACCTTCACACTCCTTAAGGCTCTCCCCCATGTTAAGCATTGGTGGGAAACTTTCTGTGAGAAAATTTCCACAGAGGATTCTGGAATGTTCAAGGCTGAACCCACTTGGGACTCTTTCATAGATGTCGTCAAGGAAAAATATTACACTATTGGCAAATATGAATACCAGTACATGAGATGGACCATGCTACGTCAAGAGAGGGGCCAAGCAATTCCATATTTCACTAATACCTTCCATACCTTGCGCACCAAGATGGGTATAAAATGTTATGAGCATCATTTGGTTCTGAAATATCATGGGACTCTACACAGGTACATCCAAACCAAAATGGAGTTTATGGACATCTCATCATTGGGAGCTACTTATCGATATTCTTTCAAAATCGAGCAAAAATTCAAGCACTAGAACAAATGGGAGTTCAGGTCTGCAAATCTGAAACAACCAAAGTATGGTAAAGATGGCCCTAACAACCATCCTCTAGAAAACTAGTCCAAGCCATGGGAAAATAAGGGTAACAAAAATATGAAGAAGGACATTGGAAAGTGGTGCGATTTCCACAAAATCCCATGGAACAACACTGATGAATGCTTCTCAAAATAGTCATTAGTGTTTGAGATAAAGGAAAAAGAGTCGAACCATGATTTAGAATATACTTTGGAAAATAATGGAAGGAGACAAATCATCGATGCAGACCCCACTGCCATTGTCACAACCACAACGATCTAACCAAAATAACTAAAAGATCCTGAAGAGGGGGAGCACCTATTCCATTCACATATGTGGGTAAATGGGACCCCGTTCCATTTCATTGTTAATAGCAGAAGCCAAAAGAAACTCATCTCAAAAAATGTCATCAAATAGTTGGGATTGCCAAAAACACCACAACCACAAACATACAACAGTGTGTGGCTTCACCATGGATGAGATATTCATGCCATACAACAATGTATCATGTCCTACAACATCAATCCCTTCAAGGATGAGGTATTGTGTGATGTTTCCTCGCTAGATGTCTGTGATTTTCTTTTGGGCCAGACATATATGTGGAAGCGGCATGGTGTTTATGAGTCTTGACCCCATAGTGTCATTGTTACTCTGGGGGATCACCTATAAAGGATAGTAGAGGTATTTTCCACCACTGTTTCAACAAAACAGTGTAGCAAATGCGTATTTCATATGACAAAGTTTAGCTTCTTCATGATTCAGGAAGAAGGTCAATAGAAGAACACTATGACCACTATGACCTCGGTCCAAGACCCTTCTATCTAGCAGAATCAGGTCGAAAATATTGAAGCAAAGAACAAAGATTCCTTCTGCACACCGTCATCTCATGCAGTCAAACTAGTTAAAAAGGTCCAACCCCTCCAACATCAGGTTCACAACAACCTTCGACAAGCCAAGCAACACAACTTATCTAGCAAGGAAAGCATCTCACCAAGGTTTAGATTCAGTAAATGCTTCCCCATATCCCATGGGAACTCAACGCAATGGAGACCATTGCTTGCTAACAAGGGAGGATTGATCCATATGGATATCAGTGGCCACCTACTTGTTCCACTATCTCAAAACAAAGTTTTCCATTTTGGTATTTGTTTACATTTTTTTAGGTCCCAAACTCCTGGGGCCTTTTTGAGGCCATAAACTACGTTTTTTAGGAATTTATTTGGGGGGCAAGGGATGTTGGAGGCATCCCGTGATATTGGAATAAATTTGTAGTTCATTCATAGAAATTTTTGGTGAGGTATCAAATGCTCCAAACAAATATCGTATGCAAAATTTACGCCCTGAGAAGTTGACGTATCAACTACCCCCATCGGGGCCTCAAAACCTTTTGGTGTTTCATCTTCCGTGGTCAGGGTTTTGGATTTTCTTTATTTTAAAAATGCCTTTGGAGCCTCATTGTAAACATCATAATCTTCTTGCGAATGAGCATAGCCATTAGATCTCTTCTCATAGATAAGATGCCACCATTCTAGTGATTTCATTCACTTTGTATTTTACACTTCTGTACATTTCGCTCAGTAATATAAATTGTGTATTACTGTATCTCTATGTTTATTGTTATATCTCTACTAGATATATTTTATATTCTTGTATCACTTTTACATCTCTGGGTATTTCCTTATTATATTTCCTCCTTCATTTCATTCTCAAAATAATCTGGATCATACTTTGCCCATACGTTCAATCCCAACTGTCAACCTTACCCCCCGTACCCTGATTACGAGTTGGTAATCTTAGTGTCTTTTCCTAGGGATCTCATAGGTGAATTTCAGAGCTTGTCATGGTACCTAGGGTAGATTTCATATCACACTTTTTCAGTACTATTAGAGGGTGCCCCACGAAGCGTGGGTACTTGATCCAAATAAGGCTAGTTAGTGGAGGTCAGGATAACTACTTTTCACTCCTTCGTTCGCTGGTCCACAGGACTTAATCAACTAGTGGATTCATCCAAAAGGTCCCTTTCAACTTTTTGATTACTTTGGACTCAGGACCTCATCCACCTGGGATGAATATTTGGAAAATTTTCTTGTTTGCGATGTTTCTCTTAGGGATTTTTATTGGAGTGTTTCTTTGTGTAGTTGTCCTTAGGTTGTTTCAGTGTCACCACTTTTGGATCATTTATTTAGGGTGGATGAAAAACTGCTCCACTGGTTGGGAATGAACCCTGGTCTTTCTCTTGAAAGTGTTAATCCACCTCCTAGAAGGCGTGGGTTATTATACCACTATATTTCTAGAGTTAATGCATGATACTTTTATGGACATCAACAATGTTGCAAGGAATGAACCTGTGCATAAGAACAATATGGCCAAAGTTATTGAGGATACCAACCAAGGGACCCCTGCCAGAAGGGATCCTTGTGATTTTCCTTTTTCTAGAAAAGTCGATTCCCCCTTGATGGAAACTTTGAACATTCCTGGGATGAACGTAGGACTCCTGATTTGGTTGTGGATCACTCCAAACATCCCAAATGCTCTTGATGCTTCTCAGATAAGAACCTTATGTCAAGGGAATCATATGGATTTTGATCCTTCACCTTCTATACTCGTAAAGTCTACTTCTCCTCCTTATCCCTCTTTTGGTGAAATTCCAGCTACTAGTAACCATAAGTATAAAAGGAATAAGAAGAGGAAGACTAAGAAAAACAAGTCACCAACATTTGCTAGTCATGTTGGTGGAAAGCGACTAGACTCTGCTAGTCATGCTGGAAGCAAAATCCTAGTCACTGTAAGTCATACTGGCAACAAATAACCAACCTTTGTGAGTCATGTTGGAGATAGGTCATCAACCTCTATAAGTCATGTTGAAGATGAACACCTAGCCTTTGCAAGCCATACTGGGTGCACGTGTATGTTCACTACTAGTCATACTGGAAAAATGTCACCAACTTTTGTAAGTCATGTTGGAGATCATCAACCAACCACTGTGACTCATGATGGAATAAAAATTCCAGTCACTGCTAGTCATACTATCATCAAGTCATGGACCTCTCTAAGTAATGTTGGAGTCTTGTCACCAACCTTTGCTAGTCATGCTTGAGATGTGGAACTAGACTCTACTAGTATTGTTGGGGGAAACTCACCGATCACTAGAAGTCATGCTGAGGGCATTGAGACTATTAAGAAGCCTATAAATATATGAGGTAATCCCAAGTTACCTTGTAATCTTTGCAAAGGAGATCACCTTAATCATTTGTGACTTGATATTGTCGTGGCATGAGAAGTGTGGTCCTTGTATGAAGACCCTTATAGTTATGAGTCATCTTCGATTTTTCAACAATCTAATCAATATTTGGTTGGAAAATAGGTCGTGACTTGTTTTGGGGTGTGATGCGTCTCTTGACCATGTTTTCTTGCATCATATTCAACTAGTAGTTGAGGAAGTGGTCACATTGATGCAATCTTCGACTGATCCCACTCTTCTCTTGAAGAGTGACAAGTCTAATGAGGTTATCTCACTGATGCAATCTTCAGTTGATCCCACTCCTATTTCAGGGAGTGATGTGTCTTTTGACCATGTCCTTAGCATATCCAGTTCAATACCTTTCTTTTTTTGCACCCTTCCATATAATGGATGGAAATAATAAATTAGGCATTTTATGAACTATTATAGATGAACAATCCTCTGTAAGTATTTTCTCATCCTCGACTTAGCAATATTTGGGTTCTCCCAAGCTTGTGTCAGATACCAGTGAGTTGTTGGCTTTCGATAGAAGACCTAGTGAATGTTTGGGGGTTCTTCTTCAGTTTCCTATCACGTTAGGTCGGAAGAATATCCAAGTTGACCTATTAGTGGCGTCAGGCCTCGTAGACTTTAATTTTCTTCTTGGGCATGATTATGTGTATGCGATGAATGTTGTGGTTTCTAACATAGTTACCAACTTAACGAAAACTCTACAAAGTTCTCGTTTTTGGGGGGCTCACATTTTTACCCTGTTTTTAAAAATGGTGCTACCAGTAGCACCCCCCCTCCCTTTTTAGGTGGTTTTTTGATATTTTAAATTTTTTGATCCATAATGTTTCCACTTTATTTTTTTAAATGCTTTCTTTTTCATCTATTTTCATTTTTTTTTCAACTGTGTTTTTAGTCATTTTCCCATGCTTCTTTCAATCTTAAATATTTTTTACCATTTACTTTTTTGAAAATGATATTTTCGTCTACTTAATTAATTTATGGGTCCATACTTTTTAAATATAGTGGAAAATATCATTTTTATACACATTTTCTACCTTTACTTCAATACATAGAAAATCATTGTAGTTAAATAACATTATTTTTAAATATTTAGCAAAAAAATATAATTACATTATTTTTTGACAAATTTAAAACTAAAAAAACTAAGAAAAATAAAAGAATTGAAATGAAAAAATTAATTAATTAATTAAAAAGAAAATTTATATAATTAAAAAAGTTAAAGAAAAACTTAAAAAACTAAAGATGCAAAAAAACCCAAAAAGTTAAAAATATATATAAAGTAAGCTAAACTGAGAAAAAAAACAACAAAGGTAAGAGAACAAATTTATGGTGCAAAAAATTAAAAAACATAAAAAAAAAAAAACAAATATATTAAAAAAAAAAATTAAAACACGTAAAATAAAAAATTTACTACAATTTTTTTTTCTTAAAAAAACTTAAAATTACAAAAAAAAAATTAAATTATTTATTAAAAAAGTTAAAAATATATTAAATTGTATTAAA
>JASDQU010100733.1:178141-239252 GCA_032191745.1 Picea mariana | reverse complement strand
CATCACTCCCCATCGTTTTAATATATATATATATATATATATATATATATATATATAGCTCTCAAGACCTAATACTTTGCAATAGAGTGGTGAAGTGGCACAATGCCAACCAGATGACTTGTATTCATGGGCTAGGTAGTAGCGTCGTAGATTATGTGATATCCAATATCTATGTTTCCAACCAAATAGAAACTTTTGACCTTTTAAAGGACCATGAGCCCAACTCTGATGATAAACCTTTAACCCTAACTTTAAACTTTTCCATGCATAGGAGAGCCATTGAAGAGAATTCTAATAATCAAAGGAATTTTCACTTTGACAAAAGTAAAGTTGAACTTTTTCTTATAGGATTTAAATAGTAAATTAAACATCCAAACTTATAAAGACAACATTGAAGAACTCTATCATAATTTTACAACTACCCTTTCCACTTCTATTAACAAGTTCTCTTTCGAGGTGTCCTATAAAAAGAATAATAGAACAACCAACCCTTCGTATGATAAAGCATGTTAAATTTCTAGGAAAGCCATTAGGGATGCTTCTAATGAGTCCTTAAAAGTCGATAAGATCAATACGTACAAAGCCCTAATTAAAAGGAAAAAAAGGTACTATATCAATAAAAGGAAAGAGAAACTTTCACAACTATATAAGCTAGATCCTAAGAAGTTCTGGAGCCAAATTCTAAACCGCAATACTAAATAAAATAATAGGATTCCCTTAAGGGACTCAAATTCCTACATTAAAAGTCTTTATGACTTCCCAATTTCCATGGACACCATTGGTATTGTCCCTAAAAAGGAATAAGTTTTTTCTTTAGATGACATAGGGTTTGGGGTTAAGCGGCTTGCAAATGGGAAAGCTAAGGACATTGAAGGCTACCGAGCTAAAATTTTTAAAATCGGAGGGCCTATCCTTATCCCTCACATACACAAGTTCTTCAATTTAGTAGTCAAGTAGGGCTTCCCTAATCCTTGGATGCAAAGCCTCATTGTTTCTATTTTTAAAAATGGGGATAGAAACATTCCCTCTAATTATAGGACCATTATGATTAGCCCAATTTTAGCCAAGATTTATGTAATTATTTTGGAAAATAAGATTAGACTTTGTCTAAAGTTTAATGGTAAAAGAGATAAAGTCCAATCCAGGTTTAGGATATATCATTCAACTATGGACCATCTTGTTACCTTTAGGATCATTGTTGGGCAGAGGCCCATTTTGGGGAAAAGGGTAATTTTGGAGAATAAAGTGCAAAGAACGAAAATATAGATGGTAGGAAAAGAAACACGTGCAAGTTAAACATGCATGTAGAGGAGGAAAGCATGTGAGGCACGCATGCAAGAGGACATAACCATGTTAGGTTTAGCGCTTTGGTAAGAGGATGTAATGGATGATAAGCCAAAAATAAGTATAAATAACTACCTAGGAGGTCTAGGTTGGGGCTCAAAGATATGGATAGGGGTTCAGTGTGATTGTAGAATGTAAGAATGACTGTAAAATCTGAGATTGTTTTGTAAGATGTTGAGCATGAGAGAGAAAATGAGGTATATCTTGAGGTTTAGATCACAGGCTGAGGATCCTGGTGTGATCTAGTCCACCTCATTAAATATCTTGATCCGACTGAGGGAGAATTTTAATGCATGCAACACTATATGTATGACAAAACAATAATAAAAGATCCCAAGAGCCAGATCTTTTGGACGTAGCCTAGGAGGGGGTGAACCATGGTAGCTTATGTGTTATGTGAATGGTTCATTTCTATATCTTTGTTGTTAATGGCTTAGATCTTAGATTAATGTTTGATGAAGTAGCTAGATCTGATTGTTTTACATGCATGAATAAGAATGATAGAGTACTTAACATAGATGGATGCTATAGTAAATAAATAAAGATCACAAGGTTAAACTCCATATCCCCACTCATTCCTAGGCTGCAAGAACCTGAGTGTTGCAACCTCCCATAAGAACTATCTCGGGTGAGACGACGCACTGCACCCTGTGTACTGCGCTTCCTTCTGGTTTACTAGGGGGGTCGATAGTTTTAGAGGTTTTTTTGGAAACCATCGTAGATCTGAACCTAGGTCAGCCCAAGAATGGTAGAAGGAGAGAAGTAACCAACAAATGTTTATGTTGTCGTCTAAAACTACATAGGATTTAGTGAGAGGGATCTGTGAAAGAATAATGCAGAAAATGACAGAATAGAGGGGGATGTTTAGACTGTCGAACCCAACGAAGGAGGAGATCGAAAGTTGGTTGAAAAAAAGTAGCTGGAATTTGAGTAGAAAGATAAAAGAAACCCAAAGTTAACACTGTGTAAATATCTGGACAAGTATGTCTTTAGCGACCTGCATGAGGTGTTTTTCTATGATCTTTTGCATGTACTACATGAGCAGCTATTAAGGTTGAAATAAAATCAATCTACAAATTGGATCAAACAACTAGAGTGAAATCCTATGGAGATCGTGTAGTTACAACAAGTAGTCAATAAATTCATGCGTGTAGTAGATTTATGGTTGGATAGTATTGTCATAGGATTTATCAAAACATTTGTAGTAGATACTGCAAAGTCTTACAATGAAGCAGAGAAAGAGTTCTTGAAGGGACCTAGAGGTAGGTATATCAGATCCTTGTATACTTCCATCAATATTTTACTGTATAACAAAGGTGTAATGACATCGACATCAGACAACTAAACTTCCCTGTGTGCACAGGGACATGTGGGAAGCACTGACTAGATTTGGAATGATTGAGGGGGAAATGGAGAAGGGCAAGAAGGAGGCCATAGAACTAATCATGATGGAGGAATATTAGATCAAGAAAATTATGGAAACAACTAGAAACATGCACAGTGGAGCACCTTACCAATATAAGATGAATAATAAAAAGAGAGCCATAGTTGAGACAGAGGGCTTGGCAAATGATGAAGAAGAGGTAGAGGATATTCATGTTGTGGAGAATATTGGGGAAATAATGTGCATGGCATATGAAAGGAAGACAGGAGGTCCAAGGGAAGGAATCAAAGGAAAAAATCACATCCATGTTAGTGTCATTGTGGAACCCATAAACCCATGTGTGACTAATACACCAATAAGAACACCACCATTTAGACGACCAAATTTTAGTGGAATGAACATAGCAGTAAGTACGTTGAGTCAAGGAGCATAAATTGGAGGAGTTAGTTCAAGAATTAGTAGTCAATTATCTACACTGTGTGGAGGTAGTAGTTCATCATTCAGGATGGAAGGACATGATCCCACCATTAGGTTGCCAAAATTTAAGGGAGAGGCATATGAGGACCCTAAGAAGCACTTGTTCATATAAGAGAAGACCTCGGAAGAAAAACAGATCATAGACGAGGATACAAAACTTGCACAACTAGCTATTATGCTAAGATTAGTACATGATCTTGGTTGTAAACAACCCACCAGGAACAACAAGGATGATTGCAGATATCAAGAACCTACTGTGAAATGAATTCCATAAGCCTAGTTCAGAGGATTAGTACATGAATGGGATGATAGAGATCAGACATAAACAAGGAGAATTGTTTGTGAGATTTACCATAAATTCAAGTGGTTGAAGGGTAAATTGAAATATGTCATGATTCATATGCAACATAGACATCTATTTGTGAATTCATTGCTACCACACTTGAAATACCCTTTGAGACATCATAATTTTCAAACTCAAGCAGAGGCTTTGTAGGAAGCCTTACAACTGGAAGATAACCAATAGTAGAAGATAGATCCAACAATAGAGGAGTTGAAGGAGGATCTAAAGAATCTAACATTTCGATTAAACCAGAACAAGGGTAAGGACAAAAGAGAAGTTGTTTGGTGTACCACATGTAGAATAGAAGGAAACCAAAAGAATGAATGCCCAACTTTCACACCGTATATGGAAACATGACTACCAAACCCTTTGCCAATAGGAGGAATATGGTGTGATATCTGTAAGACACAAGGACATGATCCATATCATTGTCTAATGATGCATAAGTATCATACAATACCCAAGAGTTCATACTGAAACCTTTGCAAGTTAGTGGGGCATGATGAAAAAGATAGTAGGACAATGGAGATGATGAGGTAAATAACATTACACACCTATAGGGTGCAGGAAGAAATGATGACAGGGCAAGATGCGCCATATTTTAATCAAGTACCAACCCCATATAACACTATGCGACAATAGTATAACATTGTGCAACCCCAATACAATAACGTGCAACCACATCATAATCTTGCACAGTATAATAAGGTACCTCAATACAATGCACCACGAGGAGATCGAACTGGCTACAGAGGTGGATGACGAGGTAGAGGAGTCTTTCGAAGAGGTAGAGGACTGATGGTATGTTATAACTGTCAACAACCAGGACACTATGCACGAGAGTGCCCACTTCCACCTGTGACATGTATGTATTGTCGCACATTAGATCATCACACAGAATATTGTCCAACACTATTTGGGAAGATCTATGCGAAGAGGAAACAGAACAATCAAAATGTACAATGGATATCTATAGAAGCTAGAGAGTATGGAAGAAATATCAACATAGTCACACACGGAGGAGCTAAAACAGAACCTGAGGCAGTAAGACAAGATCCGACACAACACCATTGAGTGAAGAAGAATGTCGAACCATAGAAGAAGTTTGATAAACATAATGAAAATGATACATTCAAGCAAGCCAAACAAGAATTCTACACCGATATGGGTGAGGAGGAGGGGGGGAAAACCCCCTCATACCATAATGTGGCGGCCAATGACAAAGCCGATGCCAGGGCAAGAAGACCCACCTTCGAACCGCCGCTGCAGATAAGAGATCAGCTTCTAGCCAGGGAGCAAGGTCTGAGAACGGAAATGGATACAGAAGCAGGAACATCCCAGCCCAAATTGCCACGGAGTTGGGAACTGGGGAAATGCATTCCACAACTCGAAAAACCTACGAGATATCTCATTAGTTCCACTAGGGTTGGAGAACACACACAATTCATGAAAGAACATGCCCTCATTGGGAAATTCCTGGGCCTTTGGCCCTCAGAGAGGGACCTGCACAAGTGGATTAAGCATTGGTGGAATCCCAAAGGAGAGTATGAGGTGCAACTCATCTCCAAGGGTTTCTTCGGCATCATTTTATACAATCTTGAGGACAAGGACACGATCTTTGAGAATGGACCATACTTCTTCAACTCTGCAGGGCTGTTCCTATGCTTCTGGACTGAAAGATTCATCCCGGACAAAGAAGATTTCACCATGGCCCCCATATGGATACGTTTATACCCCCTCCCACAGGAGTTTTGGTTGGAAGAGATACTCATGGGTATAGGCAATACCCTTGGACATTTCATCAAAGCCTCAGAAGCCACGAAGCAGAGAAAATACACATCTTATGCCAGGATCTGCGTATACATGAACATCTCCAAAGCACTTCCTGGATTGGTGACCCTTGAATACCAGGATGAGGACTGGACACAAACCCTAGATTACGATCACATCCCTTTCAGGTGCAGGAGATGCCATGAGCACGGCCACCTATTTCGGGACTGCCCTCTCATCAAACAAGCTGTGAAGGCAAGTGATTCCCAGCAGAAGAACGGCTTTACCACTGTCACCTCATGGAGGCGGCACCCCCCGATAAAGAAAATCCCAGATAACAGCAAAAAAATCGCAACCAAAAACTCGTACGAGATTTTGGACCAGCTGTCAGAAGAAGAGGAAATCCAAGATCCACACAAGGACTCTCAACAGAAGCCAACAAACAACCCCAATATCAACCCCAATCCTGTAGCAGGGGAAACCCACACAAAAGATAGAGGAGAAGGGGATGGTGACACCCCAATGCTGATTGACGACCGAGACCTGGCAGGAATCGACCTGGAAAAGCTGGAGGAAGTGCTCAACCAAAAAGATCTGCACACCCTCCCAGAAGAACAATTGCGCAAAGTCCACAAAGTCTTTCTAAACTCCTCAACTGGATCCATGACATGAATGGGCATAGCAACGGATCTAAGCTCTGGATCGAAGAGAAACCCTCAAGAAAACAAAAGAAGAGGGTGGAAATCTGTGCACCAACTGATCAAGGAAGTAGGTAACTTGATGATTAACTCGGGTTAGATCCACAAGCTCTCGGAGGGATACCTCCACTCCGCCCCCCCCTCTTAAAGATGAAAGTCATCACCTGGAACATCAGAGGACTAAACGGTAGATCCAAGCAAAGGACTCTATGAAACTGCATCACAGCAGAAAAACCAGACATTCTGATGCTACAAAAAACCAAATGTCGAGGAGCTGAAGCCGAAGCTATCTTTCAACGTATATGGAGAGCATGCAACTCTTTAACAATCAATTCAATAGGGGCCTCAGGGGGCCTGGCCATCCTATGGGACCCACACAACATCACAATCAGCCAACCCTTTACAACGATCAGCACAATTACAACCCATTTCGAGGTCATTGGATCGGCTCAGGAAGGAGCCATCACCAACGTCTATGGGCCTCACCACCACCAGGACAAAGATATTTTCTTGCAGCAGTTGGAACTGATCAAAACCCTGACTGCAACACCGAACTGGATCATAGGAGGCGACTTCAACATGATCTTGACGCTGGAGGAGAAAACAGGGAGCACCAAGAAGCTTGAACAAGACAGTGGTAAGTTCCGAACACTTATAGACAATCTAAATTTGGTAGACATAGAAACCAACAATGGCACTTTCACTTGGTCTAATCATAGATCGGGTAATCAGCGTGTTGCCTGTCAGCTAGACTGCTTCTTAGTCATTGAAGAGCTATTGGAATCTGGCTCCTGCTTGGAAAGCCTCATTCTACCAAAAGTAGGCTCAGATCACTGGCCTTTAGCGCTGCAGCTAAATCTGGAAGACCCACCTAGATACAAGCCTTTTCGCTTTGAGAAATTTTGGTTGCAGCATCCAGACTTCCAGCGACTTGCTAAATCCTGGTGGGCATAAGATGAAATAGATCATGGATCCAAAATGTACAAACTCCAACAACACCTTAAAAACTTCAAACAAAGGCTGAAACAATGGAATAAAAACTGTTTTGGCAATATACTCCAAAGCATCAAGGATTTAGAAAGCCGATTGGGGGACCTCTAGAAAACCTTCATCTCTGTCTTCAGAACTGCAGAACTTATGGAAGAAGAGGCCCACTTAAAGGAACAACTTGAGGAAAGAAGGAAGCAAGAGGAGATCTTATGGAAATAGAAATCGCAAGTGCAATGGCTCAAGGAAGGGGAGAGGAACACAAAATTCTTTCACAGAGCCATGATACATAGAAGACATGTCAACAGGATCACCCACCTGGAAGACAGTCAAGGTAACATCATCAAGGAGCATGCCAAAATCGAGGAAGAGCTGCTCGGATACTATCAGGACCTGCTCACGGAACCAAATGTCGACAGAAATGAAGCCATATAGAGGGTCACTAAGCACATACCGTCGCTGGTCACTCCAGAGCAAAATGCAGCGCTGACATGGCCCATTACTCAGGAAGAAGTAACTCACGCAGTCAAAACCATGCCTCCAAGAAAAGCCCCCAGACCGGACGGCTTCACCACGGACTTCTTCCACCACTATTGGGACCTGATCAAATACGAGGTATGGGAGGTGGTAGAAGAATCACGAGCGTCAGGACTAGTACTACCAGCTCTAAATGCCACCTTTCTTACCCTCATCCCAAAGGAAGAACGAGTCATGAACCCCAAACAGTTCAGACCCATAGCCTTGTGCAATGTGATCTATAAAATCATCACGAAGGTCATAGCCAATCGCCTAAAACCCATTCTGCCTTTCATCATCTCAAAGGAGCAAGTGGGGTATGTTGAAGGGAGACAAATCATGGATAGTGTCATCTTGGCGCACGAGATCATCCACTCCCTTAAAACTTCTCGAATTCCAGGTATGCTCATCAAACTTGATCTCTCCAAAGCCTTCGACTGAGCCAATTGGAAGTACCTTAGAGCTGTCCTAGACTCTTTTGGATTCGATAAGGGATGGACAAGTTGGATTTTAAGCCTCACCTCCTCTACTTTCTTCTCCATTCTAGTCAACGACGTTCCCTCCCGACCATTTTCACTGACAAGAGGAATACGACAGGGGGACCCCCTCTCTCCCTTCCTGTTTGTACTCATGGCAGAAGGCCTGGGACACTACATCAAGGCAGCAGTATGGGAAGGCTCCCTCAAAGGCCTCCCCTTGCACGGTATCCATCCAGCACCCTCTCATATCCAATTTGTAGATGACACACTCCTAATAAACTCTCCCACGGCCAGGGAAGCCGTCAAACTCAATTCCATTTTATCAGACTTCTACGAAGCCTCAGGCATGGTGCTAAACTTGGACAAGTCTAAACTCTTTTTCTTTAACACCCCATCCTGTGTTCAGATCCACATTTCCAGACTTCCGGGGATACCCAGGAGCTCCCATCCGTCCAATTATCTTGGAGTCCCCCTTGCAGGATCAATAATTCACTCCATCTCTTGGGACAGCCTCCTCC
This sequence comes from Picea mariana, assembly GCA_032191745.1. Classification (NCBI taxonomy): domain Eukaryota; kingdom Viridiplantae; phylum Streptophyta; class Pinopsida; order Pinales; family Pinaceae; genus Picea; species Picea mariana. Next base: position 230,736 of record JASDQU010100733.1, on the reverse strand, counting down.
TCTCTATCTCGAACAAACTGAGCAATTGGAGCTTTCGACCTCTCAATATCGCTTCCAGATTGGTCCTTATTAGATTAGTTATGCAGGCACTACCTACCTACCTATTCATAGCCTTAGCAGCACCCAAAAAGATCATCAAAGCCATCAGAAACCTTCAGAGAAACTTTCTCTGGAGTGGTCATCATCCCAATAAGAAATGGGCGCTAGTCAGCTGGGAAACACTTTGTAAGACAAAATTTCAGGGAGGACTGGGACTCAGGGATCCAGGGAAGCTCAATCAGGTAATGGGGGCTAAAATATGGTGGAGGTGGCTCAAAAATCCAACAGCAGCCTGGGTGCAGCTATGGAAACGAAAATACGCCCCACTCACACCAGAGGACCAGCTAATCCGCCACAAAAATCAACTACAGGGCTTGCATATTTGGAACACAGTCTGGTAGAATCGCAAACTGATCTAGGAGCACGCCTTTTGGGAAGTCAGAGACGGAGCAAGCGCCATGTTTTGGCAAGACTCATGGCAGAATATCAAACCACTGGACGCCATGGAGGAACTATCCGACCTCCAACACGGCCCCCTTGGGAACAATGCTCTAAAAGTTAGAAACCTTTGGAAACCTCAATCGAGACACTCAAAATGGCGACAATGGAAACTCTCTCACCAAGAGCTCAAGGTCCCGGACAATCTTAACCTGCAGGGCTGGCACAATCAAGCCAAACGCAGGAAAATTCTCACAAGAGAGGGACCAGATATTCTCATATGGGGATACTCAACAGCCGGCATCTTCAACATAAAGGAAGCCTATCTATTGCAGGGTCAATATCAAGAACAAAGCAAAGAACACATATGGTGTAAAGTCTGGAATCCGGCTCTTTGGCCCAAAGTTTCCACCTTTTTATGGCTCGTGGTGCACAACAGAGCCTTAACATGGGACAACTTACAAAAAAGAGGCTTTATAGGACCATCCATTTGTGCCTTATGCTGCCAACAGGAGGAAACCAAAGAGCATCTCCTTAATGGGTGCCACTACAGCCAACAGATTTGGGATCATGGAGCGCAAGGCATGCGCAGATCCAACCAAGACCGCAGCAACATCAATAACACAATAGAAAACTGGGATCACAACAATTATAACAACCCCATACTGAATCTAATTTGGCAGCTTCTACCAGGATTCACCCTCTAGCAAATCTGGAAGGAAAGAAATAAGAGAATTTTTCGCTCCCAACCTTCCCAGCCAGCAACAACCTGGGAGACAATAAGATCCCTCATCAAAGAAACAATCAGAAGCAAATCTTGGACAGAAGAAGATCTGCAATGTAGCCCAGAGGAACGAGGCATTTTGCAGAACTGGCAGCCTATCTTCAACAAACAATTGGGGGCAAAACTTTCTCAGAATCCACTAACAAGCCCAATCAGCTGGACCCCCCCCCAGAGGGCTTCATCAAAGTAAACTTTGATGGCGCTTCCAAAGGCAATCCCAGAACAGCAGAATTTGGGGCCGTGCTCAGAGACTCCACCGGGAAAATTCCTGGGTTGGAAGCGGGATTTACAGGAGACACAACCAACAATGTAGTTGAGTTAACGGGATTACTCCGAGGCCTCCAATCATCCATAGAAAAAGGTTATCATCAAATAATCCTAGAAGGATATTCACAAGTCATTATAGGGCTAACAACTAAACTAATACATGGAGGTAACCCTGACAAAGCTTTGCCAAGTTGGAGGCTTCAATACCTGCTCGAATATTTTAGCCACCTTATTCAACCACAATTCAGTATCATTACCTCTCATGTACGCAGGGAAGCCAACAAAGTGGCGGACTATCTAGAAAACGTGGCAGTGGAAAGGAAGATGGAACACTTCTGTTGGGAGACCCAGCTACCACCAGATCCAGAGATCTTCAATTGATGCCATACACTGGCCACAGAAGACCTTCAAGCCCCGGATGGGGTGACACGTTGGGAAAGGGAGCCATGCGGTAGCCAGTCGGGAGGTCCCATTAATACATCCACAGGCCGACGTCCCCTCACCATTAAATTCCGCCATGAATCCTCGCGATAGCATTAACCCGACGAGGCCTCTCGCTCGCGGGACTTGTACCGGTCTGGCCAGATCCATTCAAGCGACCATTATAGCCATGGAGGCTCGGCTCTTGTTATTTTTCATAGCTTGGATTGTTGAAGTGGAGAACTAACCGCTCTGGGTAGCTCTTGCTCTCGCAGAATAGCAAAATCACTGTCGCCTCTCTGCGAACTTGAATGTGCCAGCGACATATCATAGAATTCTCGTGGCGACAGGAAGCAGAGTGACCTCTCGGGGGAGCAACTGGAAATTTTTTAAGACCTCCATCATGCCAAGACTGCGTGGGACACCACGAAGAGGAGCGGCATGGTACGCCACAAAATCTAGGAGGAAGCGCAAACAACAATTCGAGGCAGCTCTTGCCATGGCCACTCGATGGAGGAAAGTGTGACCATGAACGCTGCCCATGGCGTATGTGGTCGAGGAGATTCCAAAAGGAGGCATACCAGAGAGCATTTTGGAACACCTGTTGTTTACTGTACCTAAAAATTGGTACCCACCTTCGGACTTTAGCCAGGGACGATGGCCCTTATCTGCTGGTGATAAAGTAGCCCCCCAAGCTGACAGCATTGAAGCGCCCCACCCCCTACTATATTGAAGAGGAGAGACCCTCTGCCTCATTCCAAAAGGCGGAGGAGGACTATCCAAAGGGGCACGACAAGGATTTCAATGAAGGCAATAGTCAGGACCAGCCACCCTCAACCAATTGGGACTGCCTCAGTCTCATCTTTGAGATCAGAATCTTGTTGGGGGACCAGACCTTTTGGCTCGCAAGGATAGAACAACGACTGGACATGTACTTCGCAGCTCACTCCCGGACCCATCCGAGGAGCCAATGCCCTACTTGTGCGTGTGCATACGCCTTCCCAGCTGGATGGAAGATGATAGAGGACCAGCTCAGATGCGATGGATAACAGGTTAATGGAAGTCCAGACTTAGTTTTTGTTTTCCTACCTAGTTATTAGCTCAGCTTTGAGCCTTCTATTTTATAGTCTTGTTAGAAAACTTATGATACTTAGTTGCTATATCAAACCTGCATGTCCTGGTTTCCTCCGGGCGGGATGTGGCAGGAAAAAACTTAGTTATTTTGAGACCAGGGTGACATTTGGTATGGGCTGTCTAGCTGTCCCGATTTCCTATGTAGGCGGGACAACTGGCATCCCAAGCAGCTCTTTCTTTTTGTACATTTTGGCTACAGTAATATAACAGGTCCCACCCCCTTTTTATTTACAAAAAAAAAATCCAAACAAGAATTCTTAAAGCCAGATAATGCATCTACATGAACTACACAAGATACTTAGGATGTACCAATGTACAAAATGCCTTCATCGTTGGGTCACATTAATGAAGCACAACCTTTGGGACAAGTAAGTACCATAAAGTATTTTTTGCAATCTTGTGTTAAAATACTAAATGATCCATAATATATTAAAGTATTACAAAATAAGGTAGAAATATGTAACACAGAGGTAGAGGGGAAGCTAGAGAAGAAAACAGTTAATTATCTGCATACAAGGAGGAGAACAAGCAGAGAATTCAGACTGAGTGCCAACATGGGGGATACTATACTGGATTTAGGCTTTGAAGTAAATGTGTTACCAAAGAAGACATGGAAATGTATGGGATATCCCACATTAGGATATTCACTTGTTCAACTAAATCTAGCAAACCAACACAGAGTCCTACCAATTGGAAGGTTGAAAGGAGTAATGGTCAACTTGGATGGAGTGCGCAGTAAGGTAGCCTTTGAAGTCATAGAAATAGTAGATGGTACAACACCTTATCCATCATTTCTTGGACTAGATTGAAAATTTTATAACTAGGCCATAATCAATTTAAATACATTAAATATGGCATTCAAGTCAAGAGAATACAGCTTTGTTGCACCATTAGACCCTTCAAAAGGAGAAAGGTTTGTAGAAACAACTTTTCTTGATTTGGAAGAGATAAACCAGTTGTACAAAACCAACACACATTCATAAGATTATGTTAACCCACTTTTAGATGGAGTACTCAGCTAGAGAAGCATCACATCATGTTCTTTAGACTCAGATATATGGTTGGATAATTGGCAGTAGATATTACATGAAGTATCCTCAATAAGGTGCGCAAGAATAGACCGCACAAAAAGATGGATAGGTACAGAGATAAGAGAACCTCCCAGTTTTCATGGGGTGAATGAATTAGAAGAATTCCTAAAAATATACGAAGATGAAGTGTTATAAAATCATAGGCTCTTATTCCTAGACATAACACTCAAGGCAACACCTGCAATATGGTGGGGTGCACACAAAGAGATAGTTAAGGACTAGTACCAATGGAAATGACTACAAGGCATCAGATTTGGCGTAGAGTAGAAGAGAAAAATGACGTAGAGATATGATGGATAGGGGTCACCAGTAGAACATTTGGAGAAGTGCAGAACACTATGGATGATGACACCACCATAAGAATGGCCTTGTCACTTTATTCATACACTAGAAGGAATTATAGAAAAATGGTATGTAGACTAGGAACTACATAGAGGAACTGTAGAATGGACAACATTGCAAAAGAAGTTTGTGGTAACCTTCTCATTTGAACATGAGAACCCCAACATGGATTTAGCACTCAAGAAAATATTAGGGGTAATATTCATCTGGGAACCAGAGGTGAAACTCATAATAGAATACCAACAACATAATAGACAAACAATGAAAGAACTATTATCATGCTATCATGTGCAGGAAGAAACAGTAGATGAAGATGACCCACAAAATATCCAAATTAAAAAAATTGAAGGAGAAAGAGAGATGGAAGGACCATCCCTAGAATCATAAGTTTTTTTTGCGCTACTCAAGGTGAATAAATTCAACATTGGAACAGTTGAGAATCCCAAAATGGCCATCATTGGAGACCACTGGGATGAGCAAACAATAGAAAGAATAACAGGGTTACTGTGCGAGTATAGTGACTTGTTCCCAATGACCTTTATAGGTATGAAAAACATCATAGGAGATCTAGGAGAGATGAATATACCTCTCAAACATGAGGCTAGATCTATCAGAAAACAACCATATGGATTGAATCCAATATATAAGCAGAAAGTGAAGGCAAAAATTGACAGAGTGTTGGAAGTTGGTATCATAGAACTAGTAGAAGAATTAGAATGGATAAGCCCTATGGTAGTGCAGGAAAATAAAAAAGGAGGGATAAGTATTTGTGTGGATCTGAGGAAAGTAAATAATCCTTTCCTACACAACCATTTTCCCACTCCTTTCATAGATGAGGTATTAGAGAATGTGGGAGGCTAGGAAGCATACTCATTCACAAATGGATTCTCAGGCTACCATCAGATCAAAATAGCCCCAGACGACAGGTATAAGACTAACATTTTCACAGAATGGGGATCCTACCAATACACAGTCATGCCTTTTGGACTGAATAATACACCGACAATATTCTCAAGGTTATTCATAGCTTCTTTCAAAGAATTCATCCATCAGTTTTTAGAAGTGTATCTGAATGATTGGAGAATATAAATTTTATTGAAAGACCATGTATAAGTGTTAAGGATAATGTTGGAAAGATGCAGACAGTGTCATATATCATTAAATATCAAGAAATTCATCTTTGGTACACCCTTTGGAATACTATTGGTGTTGGCAAATGTTTAACAGATAGTATGCTTGTCATTGATGGCAAGTACAACAGTGAAGATGGCAGGATCAGAATGTGCATCGATGGACAAACAGGAACAACTTAGGCTCAGGAGGAATTAGTGCAGAGTCAAAATTCTTCCAAGAAAGAAGGATGTGTAAACTTGTAGGAGAAGCATCGCTGATCGTTGGATCCCATCCAAAATTCTCGACAACATGAGGGTCGTCAGATCTGAATAAAAACAAGAAGAGTGCACGCTGAAGAGAAGGATAGATCTCAGGCATTAGATCTGAGCGAACTCAGAAGCTCATGAGTGGAAGAGCTGAGGATTTGGTGTTAAAGGTCGCGAGGCGTGAGGTCACGAAGCAGCAAAGTGGCGAGAAGATCAGGAACGTCCATCTATGAAGGATGCGTGGCAGAGATCGGAGAGATCTCATGAACTCGGGAGTTTGCAGGGTGAAAGCCCGAATATTGGGTGTTCAAAGTTGCGAGGCACGAGGACGTGAGGCGGCGAAGTGGCGAGAAGATCAGGACCGTCCATCTGGGAAGGACGCGTGGCAGAGATCAGAGAGATCTCGTGAACTTGGGGGTTCGCAGGATAAAGGCCCAAGTATTGGGTGTTCAAAATTTGTGAGGCGCGAGGACGCGAGGCGGCGAAGTGGCGAGAGATTTATAGCCGTCCATCTGGAGGGACAGGTGGCGAGAGATCAAGAGTTCTCGCAAACTCGGGAGTTCGCAGGTTGAGAGTCCAAACATTGGGTACTCCAAGTCGCGAGGTCGCGAGGTAGCGAGAGAAGGACAACCATCAGATCCAGATCAAAGGAGGAACGTTGGATCTGCGCAGGGGATCACATGTGGCGAAAGATCATCATCTCGCTGACTGGAAAGTCAAAGGAACAACGAATATGCGAGATCACGATTTAATCAAGGACCGTTGGATCAAGAGGACGCGTGGCGAAAGATCAGAGAACCATAAAGCTCCATCTCGGAGTTTCGCCTATCGCGACTTGGAGTGACGAAAATCTCCATCTTAGGATCAGCGAGATGCGAGATCACGAAATGATCTTGACCGTCAATACATCAAAAGATATGGACCGTTGATCTGAGCTCCATCTCGGAGTCTCGCCTATCGTGACTTGGAGTAATGAAAATCTCCAACGAAGGAACAGCGAGATGCGAGATCACGATGAGATCAGGACCGTTGTTTCACCAAGATCATGAACCATCAATCAGGGTCGATGAAGATCAAAAGTTCAACTATCTCAGAGAAGAGGAAGAGTCTTAAAACTGCCAGAGAGACTGAGGAATCTCAATATAACATACAGTGATGTTGGACACACGGGGCAAACCACCAGAGAAGCTGAAGAATCACGATGATAATCAGACAGAGCACTCGAGAGGTGGAGGATAACGGTGCAGAGTCAGCATGCAGAGGCATTGTGAACACTGCATGCACAAGGTGCATAGAAGCTATAAATACATGGTACAGAGAAGAGATGGGGTGGCAATTGCTGTTAGATTTTGTCGTGGTTGTTGTTGTTGAAGGTGATTCTTGTATGAAGAAGGAGGAGAGTGCAGCAGCTGAATTGCACAGAAGAGGATATGTGCAGTGAATGGACATGGCACACAGAGCATAAAAAGAAGAAGAATAGATAGCACAAGTCATGTGTGCAGGAAGGCAATGAGGCAGACAGAGCATCGAGATGCAGCAGAACAGTGATAAGTCGGGTAAGCCATTGTTGAACATTATATCACTGTAATAAGTTTCAGAAGCAAAGATTTATATTTCAGGGTGGTTGGGAGGTGCTAGGGAGGACTGTTGTCCTCAGAGGTTCAAGTGGGTGCTTGAACACAGGGAGTTGGTGCTTCCTTCTAGTTGGTGCTAGAAAACCAGGGAGTTGGTGCTAGAGAAACCAGGGAGTCGGTGCTTCCTTCTAGTTGGTGCTAGAGAAAACAGAGAGTTGGTGCTCTCAGTAAGTTGCAGCTTGCAAAGCTGAGGTTGTAGCCTCATTATGAGTTGGTGCTCATATGTATGATACTGTAAAGAATGTAACCATTAATTATCATATAAAAGAAAAGAGGTTTTTACCCTGCATGGGTTTCCTCGGGAAATATCTATCTCTGTGTTTCTCATATATGTGAATGATGATAAAAGTGCCATTGTTTATTTCCCTACATTATTGTGATTATCATTCAGTGTCTCTACAAAGAGTTTAAAAGAACCATAATTGTTTAAGCATGGAAACAACTAATTCACCCCCCCCCTCTCAGTTGTCCAACAATTGGGACACATAGTGTGCAAACAAGGCTTGCTAGTAGATCCTGCCAAGATTGCAGTCATTGTTAACTTACCACCACCTAAATAAGTGTGCTAGTTGAGAGCAACATTGGGACATACGATACTACAGAAAATTCATAAAAGGGTATGCATAGATCATTGTGCCTATGGAGAAACTGCTGAAGAAAAACATCATATTTCAGTGGAATGAGGACTGTCAGCGAGGTTTGGACACTCTAAAAGAAAAATTGGTCACAACACCTATACTAGTATTCCAAAATTAGAAAAATACATTTCATGTGCATGTAGATGCATCAAACATCGTACTTGGAGCTATTCTGGCATAGCCAGGAGTAGGGGAATTGGACCATCCTATATCATTTGCAAGAAGAAAACTGTAGTTAGAGTATAATTACAATATTACAGAAAGAGAAGGCTTAGAAATGGTATATGCACTTAAGAAGTTCAGACACTATTTACTTGGCAAACACTTTAAAATGTTTACAGACTATTCAACCCTCAAATACCTAGTCAACAAGCCAGTGTTGGGGGGAAGAATCTGTAGATGGTTATTGTTATTTCAAGAATTTGATTTTGAAGTGATAGTAAAACTAGGAAAGTTGAATACAAGACCTGATCACTTGTCAAGAATCACCAATGGAGAGGAACCTACAAATTTAGAGGACAACTTCCCTAATGTACAATTATTTTGAGTCCAAGTGGTTGATGAATATTTTGATGAAATTATTGAATACTTGAGTACAGGGACAATGCCACGAGTTTTTAACATTGCGCAAAATACAATTATGGTAGTCAAAGATGCAAACTATCAATTGATTGCAGGACACTTATACAAGATGGGCACAGACAACATTTTGAGAGGATGTGTACTAGAACATGTGAGGCCTAGGATTTTAGCAGAGGCCGATGAGGGAATAGATGGAGAAAATTATGAAGGAAATGATACCACATTGTTACACATTATTTTCATCACCCTCATGACCACTAATGATATGTGTATCGCCTATTGGAAGAAATATCATTTTTCCCCCTTAAGGATATTCAAGAAATAAAACTTTCTCAAAGAGATGGAATGATATTTTACTTATTGTAAAACCCTATAAATAAGGATCGTCACACATTGCTCAGTGTTAAGGGTGCGATGATTCCAAGTCAAGATGTGTATACTCTTCATTAAAATCATTGGATAAAATGTGTGTGTGTGTGTGTTGAGGAAAAGGGCCATCGGAAGGGACCTTGCAATGTCAAGGCACAAGTTTTATTCTCCACTTTCATCAATATAATACAATAATACATTTCTTTCCTATAAAAGTGTCTCCATTTTTATTGCATAACTCCTTGATCTTATGCATAGGTTTCATTAGAATATATATATCATTTCTCTCTCTTTGTTGGTTTTTATTTCTCAATAGGTTTAACATCTCTATAACCTTGAGATGGAGCAAGGAAAACACTAGCAATGATCAAACAATGTTTAAACAGTATGTCATTTATCCCTCATTGAACTAGTATACATTACAGTGGAAACTAAAGGAAAAATTTGTATTATGTCATGTTTTGTTCTAATTTCTTGTTGAAGTTAGGAAGATTAGTTCATGTCAGCAATTACCAATTTTTCCAGTAACAAAAGTGGATACCATACTAGGAACCATCCTCTTTTGGTCTTTTCCTCTTTTTTCTTTTGGCTTGCTTGCTTTTGTTTATTTTTCATTCTCTAAGTCACTGGGTGATCCAAGTTGACTCTTTGGTCCTGAAAGTTTACTAAAAAACCCTGTCATATTTTTATTTTTTCTCAATATTTAATATTCGTCGCACCCTACTATGAGAAGCAGTGCAACATCGTCACAATATGTCCTTCTGCCCGCGACAATACCTAAATGTCACACTGTGTCACACTATGACCTGCGATGATTCTGAGAATTTTTTGTCTAAGTCTTTTTCTTTACCCAGATTCTTTATCATTGCTTGGGGTGAATTTTTTGGTTCTGTAGGATGATTGTTCACAGCCTCGTTTGCAAATTTTAGTTGGTCTTGATCATTTTTCAAGTTTTGAAAGTCTTTATCATAGGCTTCAATGTCTATATTTCACTTGTTGATGCAAGCGTATAATCTATGGGTTTCATCTCTAAGTTTTTGTCAGTCATGTTGTTAATGATTTTTTCTGAGTTTTTTCTTGTTGTTTATTAGAAAACGAATTTTGATTTCACTAATTAAAAAGATAAGTTTTCTTGATTTTGCACTTTTGGTCGAGTTTGGAAAATTGCATTGTGAATGCATTTATTTTCTTGAAAAGATTTTTCTTTTTTCTTGTCCAAATCTCTTATTTTATTAAAAAGAAAAAGGAATTGAAAATTGTCTTTCTATTCATAGGGTTTACAAGATTTTTTTTGCATTTTAGCTTTTGTTTAGAAGAGAAAATTGGAAAATTTTATTGCTTTGATTGTTTGATATCAATATTGTTCAAAGTTTAAAAGAATTTCTATCTTGTAACTTGTTGTGTTTTAGCAAAAAGAAAAACCTTCTCTCTTATGTAATTAGAGTTCATTGAACAAAAAAAATTACATCTCATCTCCCTTTGCATATTTTTGAGTCAAGGTAAATCACTTCATCAGATTCATCTCTGCTTCCTTTTAGATTAAAACAACAACCATTAAAATTAAGTGTAATTTTAAAATTTATCTAGTAACTTTTATTTTCTAGAACTCTTGTACATGAAAATTAGCTAGGGCATAGAGATTTGGAATAGGTTGTGAGGAATACTCTCCAAAGAATCAAAACAAACAATATCATCTTGTGAATAGGGAGACTTAAATCCAATTGCTACATTTTGTCTTAGGAAGCCCTTATAACACAAGGGTCAATCACGAGGTTGCATTAATGCGAACAGAGTTACTAACCCTACTTTGTTGGTCCTAGTATAGTGAATGCGCATATTATTAGGGGTCACTCGAGAAGAAAAATCTGTGAAGGCCTTCTTGAGGAGATTTTTGGCTTAGATACTCTGCCCTTGCGCATATATCAGACTGTCGACTGCTTCCCCAGGAATCATTTTCATAATTGGTAAATTTAGTATCCTATCTATTTAGGGTATTTACCCGAGGTGACTATGGAGGGGAAAGTCTTCATGGTACCTGGAATTGACGTTGGCTAAACTCACTCGGGATCCTTGAAGGGTATACCCACGATTGTTTGTGGGATCTTTCACCAGGGTGTAAGTATGTTAGGTAGGCTGTCAACATAAATTTTCCACTTGCCATATCCCATCCCTTTCTTGTCTTGATCTCACGATGTTGGATTTCATCACTAACTGGTGATTTCAAAATAATAAGGTTTGTTGTATGCTTGATATCTAGATTTTATTAGTGAATGTTGTTTGTCTTCTCTAGTTGGCCATAGATATTTTTTATTGTTTTTTGGGTGTGTCTAACATCGACCCTTGTCGATCACGTAGGATGTAAGGAATTCCTTCCGAAGAATATGCCCCCTTGCTTCCTAATTCACCAGAGGGTCCTTCTCCTTAAGGGGCTGTCAATAATGACGAATCCTCTGAGATTGGGAGTTCTACTCTGTTGATCAAGACATCACTCCCTATCAATCCAATATTGATTATTCTCTAAGACCCTGGTTTGCTCATAATAAAATATTTTGGAGACGTTGTTGTTGAATACTATCCTAGAATACCTTAAGGACCTTTCGTAGAGTCCAATGTGGATGAACCAACTTTTCCTAGTGAATCATTTAGAACCCTTGTTCAAACTTCTGGAATTTTTAATCCCAGTTCAATCCTAGTCCATTCTTTGTGGAGAACTCCATTAGGACACGGTATCTTTGATAAACTAGGTATGATTCCAAAATAACCTACATCACTACACGTATATCTTACTTCTACTTCTTATATAGTGCCTCCAAATAATTTTAATGTCACAACAAGTAATATTGCTACTGTTTCAGACCAACCGTTGGTTGTTACACATACAATTATTCCTAGCCAGTTCACTATCTCTACCACAGTCCCACAAGTTGAAACTTTTTTTGCTAGAATTTTGGTAACAATTCAAGCTCCTAATGGAAATCCACTTCCTTCTAGACTGAATCTTTCACATGCACCTGTGTATAATTCTCTTAGTAGTTCTATTACTAATCCTACCCAGGGTCCATGTGGAGGACCTAGTATTTTTGTTCTACCTGGGTATAATTCTCTTAGTGGTTTTATTCCTAACTCTACCCAGGGTCATCTAGAGGACCTATTCTTCTTGTACCACATGGAGGATCTAATATTCATGGACCAAGTAGCTCAAATATTCTTCGAGGCACAAATCATCCTGTTACTTCTGGTTTTCAACTTCATGTTGGAGGATACTCATCTGGGGGTCAACCCCAAGTTGGGGGACACAATCCAGTTTACGATAAATCTATGCCTGGATTACAAACCCAACCTTGGAATTTTCATTTTCAAGGAAATCAACAACTACTTGGGGGGAAAACTACTTGTTGTGTTGGTTTTGTCACTTGGGTGAGAAAAACAATAACACTTGCATCTATAGATGAGCCTCCTAGACAAGATAGAAGTTTGTGAGTGGGTTAAACAAGCCAAACACATGTATAAACAAAGAAATAAACTAAAATAACTAAGAAAGAAAAGTTAGAAAGCATGAGAAACTTAGAACCATAAAAATCAACCAATGGCCAACATAATGCTACCAATGGATCAATAGATTAGTAGGAAAAACACCGTAGAGAAAAAATGAGGACTTCCGAGTCCCCTCTTCCTCCTTGGGAGGGATCTTGAGTTCCCTAATGGAGAGCACTTCTTACAATGGAAGAAAAATGGAAAATTGTGAAGAACAACAATTCCTATTCCCTCAAGAGGTGAGTGGAATGGCCTATTGTAATGATTCTTGAAGGCTCCAAAGAGAAAAGAGAATTCTCAAGGGAGAATTGAGGCAACATAACAATACTATGAAGATATTGGTTTCTTAGTGCACCCATGGATCTTATTTATAGCATTTCTTCAAGGAAAAATGTAATTGGTTCTTGGTGTGAACAAGGGGCCTTTTAGGGAACCCTCTAGTCCTTGATCATACCCCCATTCATATTTTTCTCAGATATGAAGTTCAAATTAGGTTGGGAGTTGGTCCATAAGTGGTTGGGGGGCTGACAAGATCTATAAATGCGTCGTTCATAGAAGTGCATGGATTTTCTCATACATATTCGCACATTTGGTGCATTGTGCGCTCTGAGGGATTTGTTGGCCCGTGCACTGTGCCCGCGCTTCCGTTAGTGAATTTGCGCATGTCAATTTTTTTCCAACTGTATAGTTTTTTGCCTTTTGAAATGCATTTCAGTTTTGTATGTGAACTAATTGATGTTTTCAGTGTTGTGTTTCTATAACCATTTGTGTGCAATGTTGCGAATGGTGTTTTAGTGATAAGAGATGCTCCCTAATGTGTGAGGTTAGGAGCATACGTATAGCCAAAATACATCAATGTTTCTTTTACTGAGAGTTCCAATGAATTGAAGAGTGCTGAGAGGAACTACAAGAGCGATCCATCGGAGGGAGAGGGGAAACTGTGGGACCCAAACATTTCTCTAGGGAGAAAAAAGAAAATATGTGTACAAATAAGGTGGGCATGCCCCATGCTTATGTCATGTAACCAAAAGGTGAGACTACAATTGAAGATGTATTTTGACGTAGATAATTGCAGCGCCCTCAAAGGCGATTGATAATGATAGATGGCAGTTATGAATTGTGAATATACTCTGAAGTGAGTCAAGGAAACCTATAAGAAGTGTCGATGACTCGTAGGAATTGATGGCCTAACGAATTCAGAGGACTTTGGATGGTATAAAAAAACTACAATAGTCGCATAGTAAGACCCACTGTAACATGAGAGGTTTGCTAAAGTCGAATGTTATGGGGGTCAATAGAATCAGAGAGAAATGATGATTCCCTCTGTGTCATCTGAGACTTCTCATTGTAAAGGTAATTAGAGTCAAGATATTGTCATCCTATTGGAATCTGTGTTGATGTTGACAGAAAGGGAGATGTGACTCCAAGAAGCAAAGGGCTTCGTGAAATCCACTAAGATGAGATCAAGTACTGATAGGTAACATGAAAAAATTCAAGATGTGGTGAGACTAAAGAATTCCCTTGGTTGTGCAAGTTTTAAGGATGAGTGACAACAACCGTAAAACTGTATCTAGTGTCAAGGGGACGACTAGATATAGGGTTAAACTGTGCCAGAGGCTAAAAAAGTGGAAAAACTCAGAGATTATGAGTACAGGGAATTGGGATACTTGAGGTTTGTGAACAATTTCGAAATGAAAAAAGAGTGGATGCCCCAACCAAGGGCGACATGGGTTTCTTTGTCAGGAAAAGAAGGTCATCAAGGGTGATGACAAAAGGCTAAGTAAATGCTAGAAAAAAAAAGGCTTTTTACAATTACCAAAGAAATAAAGAATAATTTGGGTTGAGTGCACAGTTACAGAAATAGGTGCCCCAGTGAAATATGGCTTGGCCTATGAGAGCACAAGTTGTGAAAAAGAACTGTCAGAGGGCGGGGGCCCCATGGGCAGATTTCTGTATGAGGTAAATGAATGGAGGGAAATATACAGATGGGAAACCTGGTGGTGGATGAGATGGAGGGATGATGATACTATGTAGGTGCAATCAATAGAACCGAGATGAGATGACCTAGGAGTCCGTTTTGGGAAATCTAGAAATATGATGAGAAGAAGTATGTGGCTCATTCTCGTAAGTGCATAAGACTATCAGGACTCCCATCCCTAGGTGGTGGAATCGGCATGAGTTTAAAGTTGCCAAGGGGAACTATGAATGGCACAAATCATGTGGCAGAGAGTGCTACCAGGTGACAGTACCAAAATGCAGCAGAGATGACAGTACTGTCGAGACAGATGTAAGGACCCTAAAGGTAAACATCAATGGGTGTGACTGGGATATGAAATTGAGTTATAGAGGGAATAATTAAATGCACATGTCGAACATAAACCTAAAGGGGATGCATCATTATGATGACTAGGTACCTTCACACATGAAAACCAAATACCTGACATGAAAAATATCTGATGATAAAGAACATATAAAAAATATTTGATAATTTTGAAGATGAGCATGCATACTTGAACGTGACGTGACAAAAATTCTCCTTCGGGGCCAAGTTCATATGATGACCCAAGGAATCTGAATGTGTATATGGTGGGACTAGGATCCCATGGATGAGAACATATTAGAAAACAGAGGCTCTGGGCTCCTGTAACTGAGTGTGGAAGTTTGGAAAAAGGGACTATATATGGTTGGTGGGCCAACAATGCCACCTCATTTGTACCCACTTCTATAGTGCTTTGATGAGAGTATTCTGAGGAGATTTGGAGAGTACGGGAGCATGATTCAACCGATCCGGGATTTGTGGGATCCAGGTTAGTGGTCCCATCCTCCCGCACAAATTGAAATTGATAGACTATAGTTAGGGGGTGTATGGATGGTCATACAAGGGTATTTTTTGGGTAGAGGCCCATCAGTGCATGGGAGAAGGAATAATACCCGCATGTAAATGCACAGGTATAACTCCTTCTCTCATGCATAGTGTGCATATGTGCTTGAAAAAACCACACATGTGAGCATGGGGTAGGGAAGTACAGGCGTGCATGAGATGTGTGCCTGTTAAATCGACAATTGTGCACTATTTGTAGTTGTTTCTCAGACAGATGTGCATCAGTGCACAATTGTCCATAAAATAGGTGTGCATATGTGTGCACCTAGGCATGGGAGGCATGACTGTTTTGTTGATAGTTGTGCATGAGTGCACAACTGTGCAATGAACAGGTGTGCACATATGCGCACCTGTATGGGTGAAATTACCACACTGAAGGCAAGGCTAAGGGTGTTTGAAATTTTGAATTTTTTTATGTTTTTTATGGATGATGAGGGTTGACCAAGTGTTTTTTTTCTGGATGTAGGTGATCAACTTGTTTCAGAGAGAATAATTCTAGTTTACTGGAGAGAGAGAGACTAGGAGCATCTCTGGGAGGTAGTGAGACAACAGTTGGGAGTTCAGAGGTACTTGGCAGCCTACGGGTTGCTAAAGTTCTTTGACTGCCCGTTGATATGGTCACATGATTTCTTTCTCTAGTACCTTATTTCTATGTGGAGCACTCATCTGCAATGCTTCATTTTTAGGGGGAAGAAACTTACATTATCGACTGTCAAAGACAACTATCTTCTAACGGTGCTCCCATTCCGTGGGATGTCCCTTCATGTTGACCCCCAGCTATTGGGGTATGAGAGAGTGGTTGAATTTATGTGTTTCCAATGCTCGAGGCCAAACCCGTTGTTGGGTTCAATAATTTGGATTGAGGTGATTGATGATCTCCTGACAGAGTGCATCGCCACCATGGTAGTGAGAATCTATGGATCCTTGGGAACTCAACATATCACTGGAGGTCAACTTAGGATTGTGGAGAGGGTCTTGGATGGGGACCACTTTGCCTGGGGGATTATGATGCACTCCAGGATGATGGAGCAGATTCACCGATGCTAGACATTTGAATCTAGTGACTTTTCCTTTGGCTCCATCTTGGTGTCTTGGTTTCTGGAGAGCATACCCCTAGTGTGTGCTAGGATATTGCTGGAGATTGCGGGGTCGCGAGGGCCGCATATGATGTGGTGGGCCCATGTGCTATATCGACATGGAGGAGGAGAGGGTGGCCATTACTTCATGACCACAATGGAGCACATGTGGTGGAAGATGCCGCAGGTGATATTATGGTATCCATACACTGGTATGTATTACCGGCATTACCCTAATATGATGTTGCCTCCTGGGGAGGACTGGGATCAGATAGGTGTGTCTTTGTATTTATGTTTCATGATTTCGATAGCATAGCATATGATTGTATATATGGATGTTGAATCTAACTTTGGTGTTTTTTTACAGATGTGGGACCCTAAGGCCGAGAGGGAGAGATGGCCAAGGAGTTGGCACATCGAGGACTAGTACGACCATCGCCAGAAGAGACAAGGGTGGGGAAGAGGCAGAGACAAGATGATGCTGGTGCTAGACCAGTACATGTGCCATAGACAGGACAAAGGTGGAGACTAGATGACACTGGTGTTGGATTGGCGCATGAGCTGCAGGTAGAGGCCAAAGGGATGCTGGAAAAACTGCATCGTTGCTTCGAGCAGGTGTTGCAGGGTGTATCATAGGCAATGTGGGCCCATATATAGCCTGAGGAGGTCTTAGAGCAGTGCATGGGAGTACCTGGGAAGTGGCGGACTTTGATCCTTCGGGTGGATGTAGCGGGGGTAGTGATTACTGGTCGACTACCCCCTCGATCTAGAGGCCCCCCAGCTGGTGGGGCTCCTCTAGATGATATAGGACCTGGGTGGGGAGCTCTGGGGGCACCATGAGTTTCGGGTTATGTATTGTATAGGCTTGAGAGCCGATTTTGTACAGGGTAGTTGATACCCATTTTGTATAGGGTAAGGGGTACCCATTTTGTACCTATAGGGGTGAGGGGATTCACTCGCCCACGAGCAATGTAATTTGTATTTTTGTAAACATTGGTGACATTATTTGATGATATATATATATATATATATATATATATATATATATATATATATATATGGACATATATTTTGGGATATTTCATGTCTTGATGTGTTGATGTTTTTGATGATTTATGGTGTCTTTTATATATATGCAGTGACAGATGTTTATGTATATGTGATGAGGTTTTGATGTGATAAATGGAAATCTAACACTAGGTTAGCCATATTATGTACTATTTGATTAAATTGTCTTGGATTATGTGTAAATATGATTGAATAAAAGTTGCGAGATAAGAGTCTAACTTGCAGGGTTTTGAGAAAGAGGAAAGGATCATGAACATGATATACATTATTGAGTTGCATGACAACAAGCTGGGAATCTAAGAGAACGCTAAGGTGACGAATGTGGTGATGATTGACCTCAACGAGGATGCCAATAATGACGGTGTATTCAACTTGTTTGTTGGTGTTCGAGCCCAAACAGATGCCAGTGGAGTGGAGCAGCACATGTGAGGGGGTATAGATGGCCCAAGCAGTCAAAGCGAGATTCTAGGTCTAGCGGCTGGCACTATCAGTGTAGATGATGTGGTAGGTTGATGGATGGTTCATATGTCAATAGCACGGATGATAGATCAAAAATGTGGAATGGATACATAAAATAATACTAAAAACTCTACAAATGTGTATAAAGAAAAACCTAAGGTAGAATGGCTATGTTTAGGCATAAAACATCTTTAGGTACAACCTGTTGATGGGTTCTTTGAGAGGGTATCCTTTTGGAGATTCTAGGATGTATGCCCCCTTAGTGAGGTAGTGTTGGATGATGTAGGGTCCATGCCATAAGGACTCAAATTTCCCATGGCCGAGGGTATCATGGGCGATATTGTAGTCTAAGATGAGATCTCCTTCATTGAATGAGAGAAGGTTGACATGGTAGTCGAAGGTGTCTTTGGACCATTTTTGAGCTTCCTCATTGTTCTGTAATGAAGATCGACGATCTTGATCCAATGACTCTAAGGTTAGCAAGCACTGCTCCATTGGAGAAGTGTTAGGTAATATCTCAATGGAAGTGTGTAACGTGGGGCTTTCACATTCGATAGGGAGGGTGGCTTCGATCCCATGGACGAGGTGGAATGGTGTAAAACCAGTGGCAATTTTGACTGTCGTGCAATAATCCCATAACACAAAAAACAACATATGATGCCAGTTGGTCTTATGTTTGTTGACGGTACATTGTAGCATGGTTTTGAGGAATTTGTTGATAGACTCGACCTATCTGTTGGAATAAAGGTAGTATGGGGAGGTAAACTCATGGGAGAAGCCTAAATTTGAGGAGAGTTATGTGAATATCTCATTGTCAAAGTGTTTACCATGATCAAACACTAACTATAGTGGGAATCTGAATCAGGTAATGACATGGTTGAAAAAATAGTGCACTGTTGTGTTAGCGGTATTATTGAAAGTGGGCATGGCTTCAACCCATTTGGTAAAGTAATCTACTACCATGACAATGTACTTATGTACATCATTGGATGGAGGATGGAAATTCATGAAGTTTATTCCCCAGTTGCAGAAGGGGTCGACGTTGATGACTGGATGTAGAAGAGTTGGTGGAGCTCGTGCTTTGTTTTCATAGGTATGGAATTTGTCACATCGCTTGACAGCATGGATGCAGTCATGAAACAATGTGGGCAAGAAGTAGCCTTCTCGAATTATTTTTTGGGCGGTGGACATACTTGAGAGGTGACCACCGCAAGCACCGCTATGGAAATCATTCAAGACTCTGTCATCTTTTTCGATGGTCAAACATTGGTGAAGGATGGTGTCGAACTTGTGTCTATAAATAATTTCTACGATGAAGATATATCGAGGGGCCTAATGGTGAATGCATCAACGATCGTCTCGAGAGAGGTGAGAGCCAAGCTTCTATGTCCGAAGGTAGATGAGAAGGTCATCGTATCAGGGATCATCGGAGGGGATGAAGAAGAGGTGTGCGTCGGGGAAATCCATATTGACGGTGGATGATTTAGTGTCTGAGGGAAAATTTGTGATGAGTTCGGCAAGGAAAATCTCTTTACTGATTTTGGTAGTTAACAACTCTAGGTCATATTCCTGGAGGATAATGATCCATTGGGAAGATTTTCTATTAATCTATCGGTGACTAAGCAAGTACTGCATGGGGTTAGAATTTGCTATGACTTTGGTAGTTCGAAGAAGGATATAATGGCACAGATTTTGGACTACGAGGACAACTGCTAGGGCAAGTTTCTCATCATGATTTTACTTCAGGTGTGGCCTTGAAATAATTTTACTAATGTATTAAATGACATGTTCATTCCCATCATCCCCTAATTGGATGAGCACTCTTTCTACTCAGACGGATGAGGTTGAAAAGTAGAGGATGTAATCATGATCATAGTCTGGAGGAATAATCAAAGGGATGTTGAATAGGGAATATTTCAAATCATCAAGAGATTATTGAGCATGTTCATCAAATCAAAATTGGATATCATGATACAGGAGGTGAAGGAAACCATACACGTGAGTGGCATAGTCTGGGACAAAGTGACATAAAAAGTTGGCTTTTCCTTGCAAGCTCTGCAGTTGGCGTAAATTCCTTGGTAGGGGAATTTTGGTGATAGCTTGGACCTTGAGGAGGTCCATCATGATGTCATGTTGGGAAACAATAAACCCAGTGAGGCATCCAATAGTGATGCAAAATACGCACTTGAGGGGGTTCAAGCAGATATTTTATTGGCGATATCGTTGGAAAATGATGCGTAAGTCATCTAAATGCTGAGTTCAATTTATGGATCGAGCAGTGAGGTCATCCAAATAAGCGAGGATGATGTGAGCAAGATCATGGAAAACATAGGTCATGGCCTATTTAAACATAGCACCTGCATTCTTGAGTCCAAAAGGCATGACACAATAATAAAAGGTACCCCAAGGGGTAGTAAAAGAGGTTTTATACTGATATGCTAGATGTATTTGTATTTGATTGTATCTGAAGAACCCATCCATAAAGGAAAATGCTTCATGGCCGCCATAGTCATCGATAATTTGGTCGATGAAGGGGGTTGGAAAGTTGTCTTTGGAACAAGCATGGTTGAGATCACAAAAGTCTATGAAAATGCGAATAGTGCCCTTTTTTTTGTTAACAGGGATGGGGTTGGATACCCATGAAGTGTATGCAATGGGGTAAATGAACTCGACAAAGCGTAGATTGTCAATTTCATCTTTGATAGCCACAACTTTAGATGGGTGAAGAGGTTGTTTCTTTTGATGAACTGGGGTGATATATAGCCAAGTGTCGATGTGATGTTCAATGATAGATGGATCAAGGTCGGGCATCTCCATATATGACCAGGAAACATTATATGAGTATTCCTGAAAGAGACATTTCTAAGAGGTGAGTTCTTCAGGGGAGCATGTGGCACCAATGGTGATTTCTTCTATGATTATCGGTTTAATGGAAATGTCAATTTTGACGGTGGGGAAAATGTTGGCCATATTTCTCTCTTCAAAATCATATGGGGAAGGGATAGGGTTATTGAACCTATATATATTCGTCAAAGGAATAAAATCCTTGGTTTTGATTTCACATATGGAGGTTTGGGTAGGAGGATGAAAGGCCTCCTGTGAAATATAAAGTTCTCGATGATGGAGCACATTCCATGGGAAATCCGGGGTAGTGATATACTCAAGGATATCTTCATTGCAGTGGAAAATGAAAGAATATAGGGGGTCCTGGGAGGTGACAGGGGGGACTGCAAAAGGGTGGTTGTCGTCTAGTGGCGAGAACACAGACGGGATGTTGTGTACAGGGTGCGAGGGACCGTTGGAAATAAAGTGAAATTACCGATATTGTGGAGAGTTCCTCATTCGTGAAGGTACTAACAACAAAATCTATCTAATATTCATAATGTGATCCTCAATAGAAGGTGGTCGAGCGGGTTCTAACCGAGATGTTTGGCATACTGCGACTAAGGTTTGGAGAAATTGAGGTAGAGCTGGGAAATTATGAGTGTAATGGCCATATTCTGAGCTTATGGCGCAAGCGAATTTGGTTTGCAACCCTTTATTTCCTACAGTGGAGGACTCTGAAGTAGCAGTGGATGTACTTGGTGGAGCAGTGAGCAATGTGGTTTCTATAGGGAGTTGGATCAGATTGTGTAACTCAGGAAGAGTAGGGAATCTATTCGTGGGGTGCCCATCTCTTTCGCATAGTGTGCAAGGAGGTTGAACTTGGGAAGGAAGTGGATCTATGGGATCTTTCTTATTTTGTCTTCCCTCAACAATGGCAGTGGTGCTAACACTAGGGGGGGATGGTGGTGTGGAAGGAGCCTATACTGGAATTTGCATCAGTATTACCTCTATATGAGGAGGGAGATATGGTTTAGGAACAATCACAGGTGGATGTAGATACCATATAGGGATGGAAAGCACCATGTTAGGAAGGGTAAGGGTTGCATCTACCTGGAATCCTTGGACTCCAGGTGGGGTGTAAAAGATGGAAATTTCGGTAATGGCTTCGGGGACTATCTCCCAAACTAGGATTTTCCCTTGGAGCGGGGGGGAAACAGGGATAAGTGGTCCAGAGGAGTTATCATGGGATTCCTAAGGTAATGATTCTTCAACTGGTGGAACGTCTAGGTGAGGAGTGGCTTCATTGGAAGGAATAGTGTATCTGATATCGGGTCCATTAGAAGATACTACACAAACTTGTGATGAAGGGTGTAGGAGGGGTGGTGCTCCATGATATGTCCCCATCAAAGATGGGTCCTTGAAAATGTCGAGACCCATGTCGATGACTAAATAAGTGTCTGAGATAGTGTAGACAAGGAGAAGAATTTAATCAATGTTGGCAGAATGATTAGGCTCATAATGTGTGATTTCGTCAATGGTGACGATCTTCCCATTGTGGGTGAACATCATCATTCGATACAAAGAAGAGGCCACTTCCTTCATAGCGTACATGTAGCTACGTCCAAAAAAGATATTGTTTTCAAGTGGGGTGTCGATAACTTCAATGTCGAAGAGGATGGTTTTTCCCCCAAGTTCGACGGGGAAATTTTTTATGAGCCCTTCAGGGGAAGAGGGTCAACCATCATAAGCTTGTACGGTGATGTAAAATTGTACTAGCTCAGGGGTGCCGATTTTCTTCCAGACTACTTTGGACATGATGCATGTGGAAGCACCTTCATTGATGATACATCGATGTACTATGATGTTCCAGATCTTAACTAGTATCTGGAAAGCTACAAGGGCAGGGAGGCATGGTTCTCCGCTATCTAGATCAAAGGTGATGAGTCTAGTATTAGTTGTGTCGACTGCTCCCAAGGTGGAAAGAAAGGATTTCTGCTGATTTGAACAGGTTTGGAGGACCTCTAATATAGACATGGTTGCAGGAGACTGAGCTAATTCATCGACCAGACTGTAGTTATGGGTTTCTCTAGAATGAGGGTTATTGACATTCTGTCATAATGGAATGCGAGGAATGCAAATGTTTGGTTCAATGTTAGGGTGTAGAATCATAAAGGGTTGTCCATCTATAGTTGGAGCTTCTTCTGAAGTGGTTGGGCTAGATTCAGGGGGAACAACATATTGGCGGCCACGTGTTTGCAAAATAATTTCTTCTTCATTGGTAAGGAGGATGTTGCGATCGGTCGGATTTCCAGGTTGAATGGGAGCTTGGTTTTGATACTGCCCCATTTGTGGTGGGGTAGGGTGTACCTCCTATTGGGTATTCATCACACCTTGGCGTGGAATAGGGTTTTGTAAAATGGTCATAGGTAGCTATTGCAAGTACTATTGTGGGGCCTGGTGAGGGGCAGGAGGCGCTGGAGGGTGTTGTGCATTCATGGAGTCTTTCATCCATTTGAAGTTGGAAATTTGGGGGAAATGGTGTGTATAGTATCCATACTCACCACATAGAATGCAAGGGAAGTTATTCCAAATATTGTTGTTGTTCTTCCCTTTTCATTTTTTATTATTGTCCCCTTGGGGGCTTTGGCTTCCTTGATTATGGTTTCCCCCAACAAGATGGTTTTGTTGGGGGTTATTTCCTCCTAGTCCTAGGTTATTATTGTTTTGTTTTTTCCCTTTATTCTTGGCATTATTTGGCTGATGGGATGGATTTGTCATATTCAACTATTCAAAAGTCTAAATTTGTTGAACGGGAGAGGGATGAACAAAATTAATGCTGACATGTGGGTTTCCTCGTGGAGGAGGAACTGGCTATGGAGGACCATAAAATGGAAAGTACAGATTATTTTGTGGAAATGATCCATAGGACACATAGGAAGGTGAAGCGCTTTCACTAGTGCCTAGTTTATATGTTGAGGTAGAAGGTGTAACCAAACTTGGTTGAGAGCTCGAGCACATCATGGGTACTGGTCAAGGCCCACTCATTAGTGGGGGGGGGAGAAATAGGATATGGTTGTTGGTTAGGGGGCATAGGGTAATAAGATGATCCTCTGTATGGTTGCAGATATTTAGGTGGACCATAAATAGGTGGTAGTTGGTTGTAAGTTTGTTGGTGCGTTATGGAACCAATCAACTATCYGTACCGTGGGACATCCCAGGTTTATCTTGACCAAATGGTGTGGGTCTAGGTGCTTCAGGAAATACTTTGTATAGGTAACTTGATTGAGCATAGTTGAGGTAAAAGTGTTGAGCCTTATTTATTTCCTCCTCCTCTGTCTGAGTGAGGGTGGATGCTACATACTTGGAAATAACAGACACAAGTGATTTGAGAAACCAATCAAGACATTGTTCTTTGGTGGTTTCCTCTTTACACAAACTACATCGTCGACGCCATTCGTGGATATGATCGTCTATATGGATAGCAGTAGTTTGTTTGAAATATGAGAGTTCTAATCCATTATCATGGTGAACTGGTAGTTGGAAAAAAGATAAAAAGGCTTTAGCCAATGATTCAAAGTTCGCATGGCACCCTAATTTTTCATCCACATACCATTTGGCTGAGGAGCCAACAAAAGTGCATTGAAACAAAATTAAGTGGATAGAATCATACATGATGCTATTTGAAGAGAACCATAATTGGAAGGTCATAACATGGTTGGTGGGATCGTCTCCTAGTTTTCCTTCAAACTTTGGAATATTTGAAGGTAGTTTGGTAGGCATATTGGGCCAAGTGGGATCATGCAAAATGGGATCATTCCCGAGTTTATTTAAATCAGGAATTTTAAGGGATGCCAAGTATTACATAGGGATATTTGTTGGAGGATTATTTCCAACCATCATGTGAGTAGGTGGTGGACCTAGCCCTTGGGAGGGATGGGGTGGGGTGGTACTTCTCCCTTGAGAAGAAGTTTTCCCTCTTCCTCCTTGTGAAGGAGAACTAGTGGATGGATGGCCTTGGGAATTGGACCTAAGAAAAGTGGAACCAAGTAAAGCTAATACAAAATTAGTAGCACTCACGGGGGTGTGATATGGTTGAGCTGGTGAGTTGGTAAGAATAGGGACTCCTCCTAAAATAGGAGGAAGATTCTGCAAGCGTCTAGAACGAAGAGGATTCTATGGGTCCCCTATGGTTTATGACTAGAAAAATGAATGTGTGCAAGTGGTGAGAAGATAAATAAATGAACAAGAGCTTTGTATAATGTGTACCCTAACAAGATAGTACAACTCACAATTGTAAGTAAGAAAATGAGCATTATACATATATCAATTGTAAATAAGCAAACATGTGGGTATGTGGATTTTGTCCACATGGGAGAACAAATAAAAGAAAATGATTGTGTCCTAAAATATGTATCGTCCTTCCTCTCAAATAACATTGGACCTTCCAAAAGCACTCAATAGTGGGGTCTGAAGCCATCAGAATAGGAACTAGTCAAGGATTAAATAATTAGTTATAATGAGGGGTAGAGGGTGCATATCCTGAAAGAGATGGTGATATTTTCCAATAGCCACTCAAAATCTGATCAAGGTGAAATTGCAGCCCAAAATTGTCACTTGGGTAGATGTCCTAAATTATTTTCACTAGGTACCTCGGTCAAAGTGCGACATTTAGATTCGTGGCCTCAAAAATGGGTCATGGGCTGGATCCCTTCTAAGAGTTGGGTGACTCCAGGGGGGATGCAAAAAACAACCATACCTTGGCCTTCAACCCTTCATGGATATATCTCTTCCTTATGGTGTAGGAACACTTGACTTGGAGGATTTTGAAAGTTCCATATTTTTCAACTTATAATGTTTGAAAATGTGAGAACTAGATAATGGGGGGTTATTTGGATGCCTACCCCCGAGATCCTACCTAGACTAAAAAAATTATTTTGGCACCTCTTGTGGAGGAAAACTTAGTGAGTTTTTAGAAAAAAATTATATGTGGTGGGCTGAGAGATTGTGGGTGTGAACCAATCTCATTTGAATTAATGGGTGTGGATAATTTCCAAAATAAGTAGTGGGATGTTTCAGAATTCCTTTGGAGAAAACCTACTTTAACCTCCACTAGTCAAAGTAGAAATTATGTGAGTGAGGAGTGACTTTGTGTGTGACCAAGTGAAAAAAGTGTGCCAAGTTTTTAATAAGTTAGGTGTGAGATTACAACATGTGGACTTCTTGTGGTTCTTACAAATCTGTGTTACCTAGCTTACTAAGTTTCATTGGTACAACCTTTCAGAATTTTAAGATCAAACTAGGGTGTGAGAGAAGAGCATACTCAAGGGTCAAAGTTAGGTGTGAGATTCTCAAGATCACACTAGGGTGTGAGAGAAGAGCATACTCAAGGGTCAAAGTTAACTTCTAGTCCTAATGTAAGTGATTTATGTATGATAGCAATAATCTCAACTTAACATTTTACTTCAACCTCCACTAGTCAAAGTAGAAATTATGTGAGTGAGGAGTGACTTTGTGTGTGACCAAGTGAAAAGAGTGTGCCAAGTTTTTAATAAGTTAGGTGTGAGATTGCAACATGTGGAATTCTTGTGGTCCTTACAAATATTTGTTACCTAGCTTACTAAGTTTCATTGGTACAACCTTTCAGAATTTTAAAATACCTAAAGAACTAGCATGTGGACATATGGTCTCTTACAAATCCTTTAAACTTGCTAAATGTTGTCTACAGTAAGAAACCTTGACTTTGTCTACGCTAAATGAGGAGTGACTTTGTGTGTGACCAAGTGAAAAAAGTGTGCCAACTTTTTAATAAGTTAGGTGTGAGATTGCAACATGTGGACTTCTTGTGGTCCTTATAAATCTTTGTTACCTAGCTTACTAAGTTTCATTGGTACAACCTTTCAGAATTTTAAGATCACACTAGGGTGTGAGAGAAGAGCATACTCAAGGGTCAAAGTTAGGTGTGAGATTCTCAATATCACAATAGGGTGTGAGAGAAGAGCATACTCAAGGGTCAAAGTTAACTTCTAGTCCCAATGTAAGTGATTTATGTATGATAGCAATAATCTCAACTTAACATTTTACTTCAACCTCCACTAGTCAAAGTAGAAATTATGTGAGTGAGGAGTGACTTTGTGTGTGACCAAGTGAAAAGAGTGTTCCAAGTTTTTAATAAGTTAGGTGTGAGATTGCAACATGCGGACTTCTTGTGGTCCTTACAAATTTTTGTTACCTATCTTACTAAGTTTCATTGGTACAACCTTTCAGAATTTTAAAATACCTAAAGAACTAGCATGTGGACATATGGTTTCTTAAAAATCTTTTAAACTTGATAAATGTTGTCTACACTAAGAAACCTTGAAAACTATCCTAGATTGTAAGAATGTGGGCATGTATGGGACCGTTACTTTGGTCTTTAAACTTCCGTAGATTTTGATGTGAACTAAGAAAGCAATTTCAAGAAACTATCCTAAGTTTGCAACATGTGGTCATGTATGGGCCCTTACAACTTTAAGATGATTTCAAAAACCTAAGAGGAACCCTAGGGGGCTTTGTCCTCTCCTAAATATTTTGTTAAGGGAGATGAAATGTCCCTTTAACCACCTTTCCGATTCTCAAGATCACACTAGGGTGTGAGAGAACAACATACTCAAGGGTCAAAGTTAACTTCTAGTCCCAATGTAAGTGATTTATGTGTGATAGCAATAATCTCAACTTAACATTTTACAAGACAAACAAGCCATCCATGTGGCAACCAAAACAAAAGAAGAGAATATATGGTTATTTTTACCCCCTAAGTGCCTATGTTTAGCTAACCTTTCATATGCGAAAAGATTCTAAGTGGAGTTCATTTTCCTTACAAAGTGCATGAAAGAAAAATATGAAGGCTAGGGGCCTTCAAATCATCATAAAAACCCTTACAATTTTGAAAAACGGGATATGTGCGTGTGTTACAATTCTGACAGGTGCACATAGGGTGCACAATGCGTAGAGCAAAGAAGTTTGTGGTGCGCAAGGTGTGTAGAGTGCACATCTGTGGGCAGGAAAATCCGTGCACTTCCTATCATTTGTTGCGGGAGAAATGTTTGAGTGAAATACTCCTCCTCCAGCTCTAAATTTTTCCTTTGATAGATTGGGCTATGCCGCTTTTGGTACCTACAAGACAAATTGATTAAAAAGACATGCTCTCTAAGCTCAAATTAGGTGGAATTTGATACGTATCCCCATTATGGTCACCAATATTTTATGTTGGTTTTGTCACTTAGGTGAGCAAAAACACAACACTTGCATGTCTATATGAGCCTTGTAGACAAGAAAAAAGTTTGTGAGTGGATTAAACAAGCCAAACACATGTATAAACAAAGAAATAAACTAAAATAACTAAGAAATAAAAGTTAGAAAGAATGAGAAACTTAGAACCATAAAAATCAACCAATGACCAACATAATGCTACCAATGGGTCAATAGCTTAGTAGGAAAAACACTGTAGAGAAAAAATGAGGACTTATGAGTCCCCTCTTCCTCCTTGGGAGGGCTCTTGAGTTCCCTAGTGGAGAGATCTTCTTACCATGGAAGAAAAATGGCAAATGGTGAAGAACAACAATGTCTATTCCCTCAAGATGTGAGTGGAATGGCCTATTGTAATGATGCTTTAAGGTTCCAAAAAGAAAAGAAGATTCTCAAGGAATAATTGAGGCAACATAACAATACTATGAATATCTTGGTTTCTTAGTGCACCCATGGCTTTTATTTATAGAATTTCTTCAAGGAAAAATGTAATTTGTTATTGGTGTGAACAAGGGGCCTTTTAGTGCACCCTTTAGTCCTTGACCAACCCCCCATTCAGATTTCTCTCATATATGAAGGTCAAATCAGGTTGGGAGTTGGTCCATAAGTGGTTGGGGGGATGACACAATCCATAAATTCTTCGTTCATTGAAGTGCACGTATTTTATCATACACAGTCACACATTTGGTGCATTGTGCACTCTGAGGTCTTTGTTGGCCCATGCACTGTGTGCACACTTCCTTTGGTGAATTTGTGCATGTCATTTTTTTCCCAATTGTATAGTTTTTTTCCTTTTGAAATGCATTTCAGTGTTGCAGGTGAACTAATTGTTGTTGTAATTGCTGTGTTTCTATAACCATTTGTGTGGAATGTTGTGGATGATATTTCAGTGATAAAACTACTCAAACAAATTATTTTTTTCCCTCTTATCCTAGGCATCCTTTTCCAGGAATTGTAAACCCTACCTCGGGTCAAAATTTTCAATCCAATGCCCCTTTCCAAGGTGGCATGCCAAATCATGAACATGCTAATTTTAGCTACTTGACTCAAAATGATCCTCAGCCGAATTTGACTGGACCTTATAACTATTTGCAAATGACTTATGGCCCTACTGTTATACCTACTATATTACCTCTCCAAAGTTATTAGTTTCCCAAAGTTAACATACAATTTCCATTTCTAGCAGCTTTAGATTTATTGGATTTGTCTAGAATTCTGAATGATCCTATCTTACATTCTCCGTTTTGGCTAGTTATACCTACTAAATTACCGTCGGACATTCCAATTTTTGACTATTGGTCGGGAAAATATCCAAACAATCATGTCATGACTCTTCATCTTTGGTGTTCATCCAACTCCTTGATGGATGACTCCACACGACTACGTCTTTTCCAACACACTCTTACGGGTTCGGCTGTCGAATGGTACATCAAATTCCCGAGAGGTTTCTTCAATGATTCAATACCTTATTCATAGATTTCTTGACACATTACCAACTTTCAATATGGTATGATACAGGAACATAAATTTTAAGTTCATTTAAACAATCCTCTTGTACCCACATCTCAGACCATATTCATGAGTGGAGGAGGTGACGACAATTAATAAAAGTTCCTCTTCCGGATCAATTATCAGTTGAGTGGTTGACAAAGTCAGTCATCGGTCCTATAACTCATGTTTTTTCCATGGGGGTGTCGTCATTGAATAATATGTGATCAGTCGTGCCCTATATTTGGATCTCATTTCTTCTCAAATAGGCACATTCTATGACTTGATCCTGGATGCTCCTCAAACCTCTACAAATCCAACCCCAACACTTATGGTAGCATATCATGTTGTTGATAGTCTGATTGGAACTTTTCATAAAAAGACTCAGACAAAAAAAGTCAATGATTCCAATCCCAAATCTACTACTACCAGTGTACAAAATGCTACTCCTGATTAATGAGATTTTTGTTGGTTGGGATTTTCAGAAGTGTTCAGATTAGCCACAATATTGTCAATAGATTGTCGATGTTTCAGATCTAAATCAGGATCCATCTTCAGGACATGAAGCCTAGGCTTGAATGATGAGAAGAGATTGTATTTAAATACTAAAGGTGAAGGGAAACCTAGGGGTCGACTAGGTTTTAAGTAATTTTTTTTTATTAAAATTATTCTTTGATTAAGTTATTTAGGGTTTTTTATTTTTTATTTTATTTTTAGGTTTAATGTTATTCTAATATTCATTAATTCATTTCTTTAATTTTAATTAATTATGTTCATAAGTTATAGGTTTTTAAGTTAATTAAAGAAGGAAGGTTATTGTTTGTTATAAAAAAAAATAATTTATATAAGTTGTTACTTAGGTCTATTAGGGTTCATTATTATTAAAGTTAAGCTATTCTAAACTATGTTAATTTTAATTTTTTTGTTTTAATTATAAGTAATTATATTCCTAAGCTCAATTTTAATAGTTTTATTAATGATTGTTTATTTTAATAAGTGTCTTTTCAAGTGAGGGTGTAATTATCAAGGGTTAATTAGGTATGTTTATTAATAAAACTTAGTTAATATAAATGATTTAGTATTAAATTGTTTATATAATAGTGTTATAATGGTCGTATTATCAATTTTTATTCTTATTTTTATGAATCAAAGGGAACTAGTTTTCGCTTAATTCTAGCCCACTATCTTTGTTTAGGTTACTAGGATGTTTTTAGATTTCAATTGCTTATCTAATATGTCATTTAAAGAGGTGATTTTCTTTGGTGAGGATGTTGGTTTCTTCTAGGTGAACATGGTGTTTTTCTATAAGGGAGTGTTCTTCTAAGGTAGAGGTGCGGATGCGTTCATTGTTAATGTGAGCTCCATTCTCTTTTATCCTAATCTGGAAGGAGCGACCAGTTTCACCGATGTAGCATTTTCTGCATGAGCACTCTATCTTGTACATTCCTTTGCCTTTGTGAGGGTCAATTTTGTCTTTGACGGATCTCATATTATGTTTGATGGTTTCAAGTGGCTTGAATGAGGTCTTAATCTCTTTTTTGCTGAGGACTCTTGAAATCCTATCGGTTACTCCTTGGATGTAAGGAAGGTAGGCATTTCTATTAGGGTTTTGGTTTTTTGGGACAATTGGATTATCACAGGTTCTTTCTAGGGCTTTGTTTATTACATTCTTAATGTATTTGTGTTTATAACCTATTTTCTTAAAATTATTGGTAAGGTGATTTGTTTCTTTATCTAGTTGTGCTTCATCGGAGTTTCTTATGGCTCTTGTGGCTAAAGTTTTTAGGAGACCTAGATTCTGGTTGGGGTGGTGATGGGAGTTTGCATGGAGATAGTTTTCTGTGTGGGTCTTTTTTCTATAAACCGCATGTCCTATATTCCCATTAATTTTCCTGTTGATTAGAACATATAGAAAGGGGATGCTATCATTCTCTTCAAGTTCCAATGTGAATTGTATTTCTTTAGATATGTTGTTTAGGTGTTGAAATAATTTATGTAATTACGGTTTCCCATGGGGCCTATCCCAATCTGTCAAAGGAAAAATTCAGAGCTGGAGGAGAAGTATTTCAACCAAAATTTTCTCCCTCAATGCATGACAGGAAGTGTGCGGATTTTCCTTCCCACAGACGCGCACTTTGCACATTGTGCGCGCCACAAAATTCTTTTCTCTATGCATTGTGTGCCCTCTGCGTACCTGTCAAAATTTTAACCCATGCACACATCCATTTTTTCAAAATTGTAAGGGTTTTTATGATGATTTGAAGGCCCCTAGCCTTCATATTTTTTCTTTCATGCACTTTCTAAGAAATTTTGTAATTCCACCACTCGAACCAAAGATTATTCTCCTTCTAAGGAGAAGGTTGATAATAAACCTCATACATCATCTCTGCCTCCTAATGTTCCTCCTCATATAGAAAAACCTAATCTTGATACAATAATCCATCCGCCTCCCAAGGGAATCGTTCTTAAGTCGTCCTTTAACTCACATTCATGTGCAGCTCATAACTACAGTATTGTAGAAGATATTGCACATGCGCCATCTCTGATGTGGGATCTCGAAGTCCTTCAAAGTTTTCCTACTCAATGGAAGGAAATGTTAAATGGTATTGGTGGAATTGATCCTACTGATACAAATTTGATAATATTTGACTTGGAAGATCACATCCCATGTCTCCCTCATCAATTAGCTTTTCAAATATAAGTAATTGTGGAAAAAAATAATATTTTTCAAATACTTGTTGATGAAGGGACTTCAACTTGTGTAATGTCCGTCACCTATTGGAAATCCATTGTTTTCCTTCCCTTAACAAGTCAGATAACACATTAAAATATTTTAATGGTACAAGGTATAAACCTTATGGTGTACTTCCTGCATTATCTATTTCGTTAGAAGGAAAATCAATTATTGTTAAGGTTGAAGTGTTCAATGCACCTCTCGATTACAACATATTAGTTGGACGTAGCTAAATCGATGTTATGTGAGTAGTTGTCTGTACTCTTTTCTATGTGATACGTTTCCCTCGGCAAGGTAAAGTTGTTACAGTAGATCAACTCACCTTTTTTAGTTCTGAGTCACGCACTAGTAATGTTCCTTTCATAGAAAAAACACCTATCGGTTACAATAAGGTCGGTGTAGGTATTTTGAAAGATTCATTGTTAATGGAAACTTTCCCCATTCCACCACCCAATGTACCTCCTCCTCTTGTCACTTCTATTAACATGATTTCGACCAGTGTTGGAAAAATCCCTGAGTCATATGACCCTTGGATAATACCTAGATTGGAAGATTGTCATTGTTATGGAGACAAAATGTCATCAAGTTCGGTCGAATTGGCTTATCACATTATTCAATCGACATCTCCTTCCTCTCACACTCCCTTTGATACATCTCCTGATCCATGTCACACAATATTTCAAACTAATGAAACAATAATGGCAGTTATGTCTATGGAAGACACACCATGGGATGATGGACATCATTATTCTATCCTCTTCCTCAAACCTGAGACTATCGAGAGTTACCAATGGATTTTTCATTTGTCCGTAGTTATTAATCTCCCTCCATTTTCCGAACCAACACATGATGTTTTGTATGAAGGAAACTTGGGAAATATTTCACCTACTATCCCTCTGGATATTTCGATTAAGCCTGGAATTGTGTAAAATGTTCACATAGGCGCCTCATGTTCTCCCGTTGATATTCAAACTTTCAAGGCCCTTTCCCCAAGAATTTCGTGATGTATTTACTTGGAGTTACGAAGAAATTCCTAGAATTGAGACAGATATTGTTGTACATGAAATCAAGAAATATCCTGATGTTAAGCTTGTTTGATAACGACTTCACCCAATTCATCCATGAAAAGTCGACGCGATCAAGCTTGAAGTTGAAAAACTTCTTAAAGTTGGTTTTATCTACCCTGTAGCATTGAATGATTGGGTTTCCAATTTTGTTTTGTTCACGAAGAAACAAGGAACAATCCATGTGTGTCTTGATTATAGGGATATTAATAAGGATTTCCCTAAAGATAATTATCCAACTGCTTCCATCGACCAGATCGTCGATGATTGTGCCAGAAGTGAAATCTTCTCTCTGATGGAAATATTTTTTGTCTATAATCAGATAAATATTTTACCTACAGATCAACACAAAACTTCCTTTATTTGTCCTTGGGGCACCTTTACGTATCATAAACTCCCTTTCGGTCTAAAAAATGTTAGTGCAACTTTTCAAAGAGATATGTCATGCCTTTCATGATATCAATCATATTGTACAACCATATATGTATGATTTACTCGTGCATTCCATTTGTCATCAAGATCACCCGACACACTTACAAGCTATTTTCCTCCAATTTTGACATTACCGTATACAATTGAATCCGCATAAATGTGTTTTTTGTGTGGAATCTAGACGACTTCTAGGATTTGTTTTTTCCATGCATGGTATCAAAGTTGATCCATTGAAGGTTGAATCCATCATCAAGTTACCTCCTCCTTGTAACTCACACCAACTCCAAATTTTTCAAGGGAAGGCAAACTTTCTACGATGATTCATTCCTAAATATGTCGAACTAACAAAAGGTTTCAATCGACTTCTTAAGAGGGTCATGATTTTGTGTGGGACGACACCGCTAACAAAGAATTTGACTCTTTGAAACTTTCATTAACCCACACATCACTATTATATCCCCCATATTACATTCAAGATTACTTCCTATATTTGGCTACTTCAGATCACACCA
Organism: Picea mariana; assembly: GCA_032191745.1. Taxonomy (NCBI): domain Eukaryota; kingdom Viridiplantae; phylum Streptophyta; class Pinopsida; order Pinales; family Pinaceae; genus Picea; species Picea mariana. Next base: position 196,261 of record JASDQU010100733.1, on the reverse strand, counting down.
TCGCCATGGTTCTGGTCCAAGAAGATGATTATGAATATGAACATGTCATTTACTATTTAATTCGGAGTCTTATGACCACTGAAATCAAATAAATGCTTTTGGATAAATTGGCCTTGGCAGTTGTTCAATCTTTCCAACATTTTCGTCACTATATTTTATTACACAAGACCACGATTATTTCTGATTGCAACCCTATGCAACATATTCTTACACGACAATTTCTAGAGGGAAAATACTCCAAATGGATTGTGATTCTCCAAGAGTTTGATTTGGAGTTTGATAAATCCAAGTCAAAGAAATATTTGGTCTTTGCTAAGTTGATATGTGACCTTCCCTATGCTAATACAAAAAAAGTGGCAGAAGATTATTTTCCTAATGAATCTCTCTTTCTGATCAGTTCAGACGATATATGGTATGGATACATCATCATTTATCTCCAAACCCAAACTTTCTGGCCTAATATATCTCATGTAGGCAGTAGTCGAATTCGGTATCAAGCTTGTCAACATATTATTCTTGGTGATACCCTTTACCGCCGTGGTATTGACTCAGTGTTTCGATGATGTCTAACATATGATGAAGCTAAAAAAATGCTAAATGAATATCATTCTAGAGCATGTGGCAGTCATGTGTCTAGGTATTCCAGTGCCCAAAATATCCTATGAGCTGGTTACTTTTGGCCTTCACTTTTCAAGGATCGCATTCTCGCAGTTCATAAATTCCATGCTTGTCAAACCTATAATAATAAGATTCGATCTCATCCTTCTCCTCTGTATCCTGTAGTTTCTGTTGGTCCATTTGCTAAATGGGGCATTGAATTCATGACATATAACCCTCACTCGACTAGGGGGCATGGATACATCATTGTAGCTATGGATTATTTCACTAAGTGGGCCGAGGAGATGCCTACATATGATAACACTGAGAAAATTGAAACAATTTTCATATTCAATCATATCATCACTAGTTTTGGTGTCCCTCAATCCATCGTCACCGACCATGGCACCCATTTTCGCAATTTTATGATGTTTGATATTACCAATAAGTTGGGTTTGCGACATGAAAAATCAACACCTTATTATCCACAGGCCAATGGCCAAGTTGAAGAAATCAACAAAGTTTTAACCACTATGCTTTGATGGATGGTAGGGATTCATAAGTCAAGTTGGAAAAAAATGCATTTTTCGACATTATGGGCCTATCGGATGTCAGTTAAATCTGTTATGGGGTTCACTCCTTTCCAATTAGTGTATGGTATTGAAGTTGTTTTTTCGATTGAATGTGAAATTTCATCTTTGAAGCTAGTTTCCAAACTTCTCCACAACACCACAACTGAAGAAGAACATCTGTTGTATTTGATGCAATTAGACGAGACTCATCATGATGTGACATTGGTAATAGAAACCCAAAAGAAATGCGTTAAGGCTCAATATGACAAACATGTTAAACCTCATATTTTTTCTGAAGGCGGTTTAGTTCTTGTTTATGACCAATATCGAGACTTATTGGGGGAAGGTAATTTCGAGCCCATGTGGTGTGGTCCTTATATAGCTAAATGTGTATTAGAGAAAGGGGCTTACGGGATGGTTGATTACAATGGAATTCCTTTGGGTGAACCAAAAAATGGGATTTACCTAAAGAAGTACTATGCTTAAAATGTTTTGCATGAGTGCTTTATTCTTTAATTTATCATATTCTAGTGTGTTTTTTGTCATTTATTTTTCTTTCCTCAAACTTCTTACCTTTCCTTGTGTTTGGTTTCTAGATGTCGATGTTATCGCTAACTTATATTGGCTTTTCTAATGGTTCTAGTCTCAATACTAAAAATCTTGCGTCTACTGCATGGGAAATCTATGCACAGACGAATGAGTTGATAAGTCTACATAGTATTTTCCTTGGTCGTGCAACTAATAACATTGCAGAATATAGTGCGGTCATTGAGTTATTGAATAACACCATTTCACTTGGCCTATGTCATCTAATTGTATGACTCAATTCTCAACTTGTGGTGCTGCTATTAAGCAACATCTATTCTATTATAAGTCGTACACTATTATGGGTATACTTGAGAATTCATCTCTTGGAAAGGAGTTTTGATTACATTGAATATGAACACATTCCTAGATATATAAATACATTAACAGATGTGTTAGCCAATTATGTTTTAGATAGACATTTGCACAATTTGTAAATCCAAACACAAACACATAAAGACAGGTAAGCCAATAGATGTTTTTTGTATTATAATGCAAAAAGTTACAAAAAAGTGTGTCCTGAGACCAAAATATCGAAGCACATGGATTAATATACATATATATCATGGATGATGCTAATGATATAAAACTACTTCCCTTGCTATATGACAAAGTAGTCAACTAATAGATTTTGAAACGTCGACAGTATGGCATTGGTAACATCAAGGCAACTCATCTACGGTAATGTCAGGGATTTCCATAGTTAATCCCTTGAGGTTATGCTCGATCTCCTAGATATCCTCAGCCACTACTCCTTGACCTACCACTGCACCTTCCTCCCCGTGTCTCTATATTGGAGGTAAACCTAGAGGCATGAAACGTGCCACATCTAAGTTTTGAGAGCTTTTGATTAGTCTCATATACATAACATAAAAATTTCATAATAAAAATGCCAAAAACTATATATAATGAAAAATTATTTTTTACCTATGTCTCCCCATTGTTCATTCTTTGGTATTTCCAAATCTATATCACCACGGAAATCAACCCTATCATAAGTGTAATCATCGGTCATGATGAGTTTACCTATGATCCACTGGAAGAAGGTAGGCCCATATGTAATAGGTGGGACGCCACCATGGCATGCCATCAAGTTGACCGACCTCCTCATGCAAGGATTCCATGGAGCAAGCACACCCCAATCCACATTTTGAAGATGCAAAAGTGGGACCGTTTCTAGGAAAAAGGACACAAAAATTGATCCATACCCAAATTGTTTTAGTCAACAAGTCCTACACTTTGTCAATTGTTTTTTCATATTACTGAGGAGGCCCTCACACCAGATGAATATTTGAGGTTCCATGCAATAAATGGCATACTGAAATTGATTCTGCAAGGCCATATGTGGAGATGCACTCCCTGCCACATGGGTAATGGTGAAGAGTATTTTCCTCAAAGATAAGTTGAGGACATTCTTTATGGGAGCCTTTCCACTATTTTTCTTCGTACCAGTCGAGCAGTATTGCACGACATAGTGGTCCATTGGCTCACCTCCTCCCATGCATCCTGATAATGAAATTGGAGACCCATGATGAGACAAACTGGTCAAGAAATATATGTCATCAATATCCAAAGTGAGTTTATTCACTCAAACATGGAAAACTTTGTTCATTCATGTCCCGCATTCAGACTAATTTCTCTCATAGAACTAATTGGGCCCTCATGCCCTACACTTTGAATAATTTAAGCAAGACACACTCCCAGAGTACCATAAATGTGTTGGGGTCATTYCCCACAATAAAATATTCCTCTTCATGTTCTCTTTCCCTCCATTCTAGATTTGTGAACCATGGAAAGTCTGCCAAAGAACATTTAAACATGAGTTAGTTCATTGAAAATCTAAAGTTGTTGGCTTCCCTAGTTCATTTGTTCATTTTATTTTTTTGAGTTTCGATTGTTGCAAGCTGAAGGTTTATTATAGTGATACATCATTGCACTTCATCCCTTTATCCCCTACGACGATCCCATATCATCACAGTTCCCAATATAGAGAGTCTGTGATGATTTGGGGGCACATTCCCCTTTGAGAATTTGTCCATAAAACTCATAAATCACCATAAAAATTGAATAAATTTTCTATATAAAGAGAGAGGAAAGGGAAATCACCAACCTCACGGAGATGGCTCGAAGAATCGTCCATGAATCACACCGAGATCATCGCCTGAAAATTAGGTAAAAAAGGGGGTTTTAAAACTAGTTTTGGTGAAATACAAATGGAATGGTAAAAATGATTTAGTTTTGGCCTATTTAAACCTATTTTTCCATTTTTTGACCTAAATCAAATTATTTTTCACCTATGATAACCCTAATCAGCGTTTCAAGGTGTAAATGTTACAGGATACAGGTCAGACAACTGGATATTTTGGCATGGATCAAACATTTTATCATCTTTTATGTGTTTTTACCTGATCGTTTGATGTAAATATGATTTTAAGTTTTTTCAGTAAAGAAAGTCGAGCATAGTCTTTGTTATTTTTCATTCTCGTAAATCTATGAGAATGTAACCGAGTAAAATTTTATCACTTTTTCGGACTCATGAAGGTTATATGAAAATGAACCCCCCTGGAGTCCTCTTTAATCTCTTTTCAAACTCCCTAAACATGAAAATATTGTTGACCGATCTCGTTCTTTTCAAACTTGTTAAAGTATTTGAAGAAAACGTTTGTTGAGTAGTAGATTATTTTTTTTTTGGTCTCATCAGACTACTTTATGAAAAATGACATTTTGGAGTTTTCTTTAAGTGTTTTTCAGACTTTCTAAATATGAAAAACCCATGTTTTTTCTTTCCTTTGAATCATTAACAAACATCAAAAGGCCCATATGGGACTAAACCACTCCTTCCTAGGGTTTGTTAAAAATACTATGAGGGACCCATGTGAAGGATGAGCTTACAGTTTAAGCATATGCTATCCTCCTCAATCTTGTGTAAAAATAAAGAGGTACTCGCCAGAAATGGTGGGGGGAAAATGGGAAAGAAATATATATATGTATCTGTGTTAGTGGTAGTATGTCGCTCTTGAATATGAAACCCCTTTTCATTGTTGTATTTGGGTTGGGAAATCCATTTTTCTCTCATTTGATCATTTGTAGGTATATATATTGGTCCTCCTTGAGTCAATTCTAACAAGGCAATTTTCATGTCATTTATATGTTCAAGAGAAGTTCAATCGAAATGAGCCTTCTATCAAGTTGGCCATCTGCATTCCTTAAACTCTTACCATGTCAACCTTCCCTGATTCAGTCCTTAATCACTTTATACTCTGATCTACTTCAAATTTGTTACATGTTTCATGTCATTGATGGGGGATACATTAAGGCCCTCCTATGATGAGTATTTTCCTGTCGAATTCAACTCATTATCCAAGACTCAAACTTAGAAATCATTTAGTACCTTGGAGCCTAAATGCCTCAATGGTAGGTTTCCTCATTTCCGAGAGTGGGTTTACATCATTGGCCCCTGATTGGAAAATTCCATCAGTGTTCGACTTTTGCTCATTAATTCACATTTGTTGGATTGTATTAGAGTAAATTGGGGTTCATTGTCATTAATGATGATTTCCCCCGCACTTGTTAACGGTATATATTAACGACTGACAATCAAGTGGTTTCTACCATGTTCAACTCCAACACTTGTAATTGCATGGATAGATTCATACTTTGGGACGATGGAAATTAAGATGATGGATACTTTCACATGGATCCAAGTTGTGAAGGAGTATTCATTAGTCTATACTAACACATATATCCACTGTGTATTTCTTATGGCTATGTTCAAATTTGAGTCTTTATAGCATAGATCCACAGTGTATTTCTTGTCGCTATTTTGAACCATAATGATGTGGATCCATAGTGTATGATGGGTGGCCATGATTCACTTGACACTTGTGCTTAGGGTCACTTGTATTCTGAGTATAGGAATGCCTACCTTATTAGTGGAGTATTATTATGATATTTCCTATTTTTAAACAGGTTTCTGACTGATGTGGTCCTTTTTCTCGACACACACACTCCACAAAGTATTTCAGTTGTCATGCTTTTCCAACTTCATACTTTGGGGGAAATTCTGAATACACATTATTTTTGTCACCCTCGTGGCCACTGATGATATGTGTATCGCCTATTAGAATAAATATCATTTCCCCCCCTGAAGGATATTGAAGAAATAAAACTTTCTCTGAGAGATGGAATCATCTTCTCCTTATTGTAAAACCATATAAAGAAGGATCATCACACCTTTCTTAGTGTTAAGGGTGTGACGGTTCCAAATCATCGCAGGCTGCACCATACTGGCTTGCGACATATTCATAGGTTGCTCAGTGTTGAGGGTGTGACGATGTTTAAACAAAGGAAAAAGAGAAATTTCTCGAAGGTTCTATAATGGAATCTTCGAAAGGATGAGGTGGCCTCCGATCAGTTTGGATCTCACTCGATTCTCTGATTTAGCGGGATCATCCTTATCCCTTCATCCATCCCTCTTCACTATATATAAAGAGGTATATCTCATGAGAAGAGTTAGGTTGTATTATGTATGAAGAATTCTGCTGAAAATTGTTCTTGTGATAGCTTTACTTTAAGATCTCCAAGTCAGGTTGTGTATACTCTTCATCAAAATCATTGGAGAAATGGTGTGTGTGTATTGAGGCAAAGGTCCATCGAAAGGGACCTTGCAACATCAAGGCACATGTTGTATTCTCCACTTTCATTAATATAATATAGTAATACATTTGTTTCCTATAAAAGTGTCTCCATTTTTAATGCATAACTCCTTGATATTATGCATAGGTTTCATTGGAATATATATATCGTTTCTCTCTCTTTGTTGGTTTGTGTTTCTGAACATGTTTAACATACCACAAACCTTGAGATGGAGCAAGTACAACACTAGTAAGGATCAAACAACATTTAAATGGTATTTTGTTTATCCCTCATTGAACTAGTATACATTACAATGGAAACCTAAGGAAAATTTTGTATTTTGTCATGTTTTGTTCTAATTTCTTGTTAAAGTTAGGGAGATTAGTTTGTTTCAGCACTTATTTATTTGTTTAGTAAAAACACAGAAGGTATTGCGCACATGAATATGGTTAAAAAATATGTTAAGGATTACTGCCAATGATGTGATGTATGTCAGAGGGTTGGTAAACCTAATAAAAGGGATGATATGCCACTAAGACCACAAGTAACCTTGAAACTATTCAACAAATGGGAAATGGACTTCGTGGGGCCAATTAAACCACCATCAAAAAGGTCAGGAGCAAGGTATATCATTACTACGACATAGTACCTAACAAGATGGGTAGAAGCAACACTAGTAAAATATTGCAGCGCAAAGACAATAACACATTTCATCTTTGAGCAAGTGATCACTAGATTTGGATGCCCAAGGATTTTGATGACTGACCAAGGTACTCACTTTATCATAAATACTATCAAGGCTATGAATGAGGAATTTGAAGTCTAGTACCATTAGAAGAGTACACCATATCACCCTCAAGCAAATGGAACAATTGAAGTTGTCGAGTGAAATATATGCTATCTATTTCGACATTAAATTGTCAACCCGAGGCTCGTACACTTTGAGGTGCTAGCACTGTATGTGTAGGTCTAGAGATTTAATATAACCTAGTCTATCTTAATCTAATCTAATATAATGCCAATAAAATAAAATAATGCAGAGGTTTACTTTATATTTATAGAGTAATCCACAACTAGGAATGATAAATTCATTATTCTAAGTGAACAAATATTGAATAAAAGAAAACTATCCTTATTTAAAAACAACCTATGTTCATGGGAAGTGAACTCATAAAGAAAACTATATTTCCTTAAAAACAACCTATGTTCATGGGAAGTTAACTCATAAATAAAATTATTGTTAAAAATAAATTATGTATAGTGAGCTCTATTCTTAAAGCACCTCTTCAAAAACTCACAATTACTCAGAATTAACACAATCTATAAACTTTGTACAAAAATATTTGAAATCAACTCCTATCCTATCACTCTAGTGCTGAAAATAAAGTTAACCATTTATGTAAATCTACAAGAAGTAATCAAAATTCACAATTTAATAAAGTAGATGTAGCTGATATAGATATTGCCTAAATAACCAAGATTTGAAGTAATCTATAGTTCATGAAACATGGAAAGAAAGATATGATTGTATAATGAGATAACTATGAACATATTTCAATTAATAAAACACAACCTGCATGAAAAGATAAATAAATATAAACATAAATATACACAATAATACACTTAAGGAAGTAACCTGCAAATTAGATAAATAAATATATACAGTAGCACACTTCAGCAAGCAACCTATGAATTAGCAAGTAATGAGAGTTAGATGCGAAAAGGTAAATATACAACAATATAAACAAGTTACCCAGACCAATGGTGACCCCCCAGATGGTCATGGCACTACTCCAACGTAGGTTTCAATCACAAACTTAGCTTTATTAACATAAAAAATAGAGTTTTTACAGAGTAATTCAAAATATTGGTTGTATATATAAAATCATGTTTTGGTGGCATAGACAAACCATTATTTATATAGTTCTTACATAGCTGAGAGGTTGACCACTTGAAAGGGTCGACGCTCTCTCTAAAACATAAATTCATTAAAATTTGATAACAAACAACATCTCTTCAACAACTTCATGCACTCAAAATAGAAGTGGGCTAAACTGCTCAAATTTAAATGCGATGAGCTCCATATTTGGAGGGCATGAGCAGGCACAAAACCCATGTTTCCAATTCATCCATAGAAGCCCGTCGATATGCTAACCACCAAATCCAATGTGCTCTGAGTGACAGATCGAGTGTTGGATCGAGTGTCATATGGAGGTCTGAACTTTGGATTGAGGACCATGAACTGCTCTCAATCCATCCAAAATTTCAGGAAACGTCATGCATGGGACCTAATTAGGCATATTAGGCACAAAACCCATGTACTGTATTTTTCTGATTCAACTTCATCCTCCCACAAATTGAGGTCAAATTTCACTTCCTGGAACAATGTCGGATGGAGGATTGGATGAAGGACTAGATGGAGGGATGGATCACTTTTTTGGCTTGTTGCAAAAAATGAGAAATGTTAAGAAATCGTAATCACTCAATTGAATATAAATTAGCATAAAATCATCACAAAACAATGATTACACATACCTCATGTTGTCCCATGGAAAATTGATGCACAAAACCTGATAACACCTTCGAAATGAGCTAAATAAAAGCATATACTATATGAATTCCATGTGCAAAAAGGGGTTTGGACATCGGAAAAATAGGAAAAAAACAAGGTCATCATTTCCCCCATGCCTAAGAGTTTGTAGGTCCCTCTGAAACAAAAATGGGTCGTCAGATATAGCTATACTTGTGAAGGAGGGGCTAGATTAGCTTTAGAGGCCTCTCTCTCATGTCCTTGAGACTTCAACTTTGGTATTTTCTAATGCTTCAACTACATCCTTAGACTGTGATTGGTGGTAGTCATCTAATTGACCAAACATTGAAGAGAATTTACCTTGGCTTGTAGGACGACATTTTCATGGTGTAGATGACGATCCAATATTTCATGTTCTCCAAGATGTTGGATTAGCTAAGAAATTTCTTGTGGCAACTGTTCAACAATTGGGGACTGATCAGATTGTCCAATAAGAGAAGTCTTAGGCCTATTAGTGGATGTAAAAGTCATGCCACATTTGGTAGAAGGTGTAGGAATCTGAGGAGAGGGTGTAGCAGTAGCCTTGTGAGGAAGACAAGGTGTGACAGGCTCAGTCTTGATTTCTTTAGCAGATCAAATTATTTTGTAGAATCTTCTCTAATTTTCTTATGAGGGCTTTAATGGTCAGAGGACAACTAGAGAGGATCTGTGGTAGTTGGAGGTTAAATCAAATTGCATAAAAGCTTTTATCAATGTCCAAGTCGAAGACTTGGACATTATGATCATAAAATGAAATCATAAATTAAATTCGCTCTTTTAACAAGTGTAAAAAAATAGATAAACCACCTTTAGTAATCTTAATTCATCACTTCAACGAATATAATCAAACCCCAGTGATCATACCTAAACGAAAGCATGAAAATCACATTTGTAGTTGCAACATTAATACAATACCTTATCTGACATGCCATCTGATCCTTCATATGGTACTACATCCAATCCTCCTATATAGGTAAAAAACTATCCAATAGTAAGCGGGCATTAGGAGGTAGTATCCTTATGTCCTCTAGTGGTAATTCACAATTTAATAAAGTAGATGTAGTTGATATACATATTGCCTAAATAACGAAGCTCTGAAGTAATCTATAGTTCATGAAACATGGAAAGAAAGATATTATTGTATAATGAGGTAACTATGAACATATATCAACTATTAAAACACAACCCGCATGAAAAGTTAAAGAAATATACACAGTAATACACTTAAGCAAGTAACCTACAAATTAGATGAATAAATATACACAGTTGTACACTTTAGCAAGCAACCTATGAATTAGCAAGTAAGGAGAGTTAGATGTGAAAAGGTAAATATAAAACAATATAAACAAGTTACCCAGACCACTGGTGCCCCCCCAGACGGTCGTCGTACTACTCCAACGCAGGTTTTAGTCACAAACTTAGCATAGCATTTTTATTAACATCAAAAACAAAGTTTTTACAGAGTAATTCAAAATAGTGGCTATATATATAAAATCGTTTTCTGGTGGCATAGACAAGCCATTATTTAAAGATTTTGTACATAGCTGAGAGTTCGACCACTTGAAAGGGTCGACGTTCTCTCTAAAACAGAAATTCATTAAAATATGATAACAAACAACATCTCTTCAACAACTTCATGTGCTCAAAATAGAAGTCAACTCAACTGCTCAAATTTAAATGCGATGAGCTCCATAGCTGGAGGGCATGAGCAGGCACATAACCCATGTTTCCGATTTGTCCATAGAAGCTCGTCGATGTGCTAACCACCAAATCCAATGTGCACTGAGTGTCGGATCGAGTGTTGGATCGAGTGTCATATGGAGGTCTATACTCCAGATCGAGGACCATGAACTGCTTTCAATCCATCCACAATTTTAGGTAATGACCCAAAGGGGACCTAATTGGGCATATTAGGAACAAAAGCCATGTGCCATATTTTTCCGATTCAACTTCGTCCTCCCACAAATTGAGCTCAAATTTAACTGCCTGGAACAATGTCAGATGGATGACTGGATGGAGGGTTGGATCATGTTTTCGACCTATTGCAAGCAAACGAGAAATGTTAAGAAATTGTAATCACTCAATTGAAGATAAATTATCATAAAAAACCATCACAAAACAACGATTACACATAACTCATGTTGTCCCATGGAAAATTGATGCACAAAACCTGATAATACCTTTGAAAAGAGCTAAATAAAATCATAGACTATATGACTTCTATGTGAAAAAATGGGTTTGAGCATCAGAAAAATGGGCAAAACATAGAGTCATCAGAATCCTTTAATAAGATCCTATAGAATTCCTTGAAAAAGATGTACAATATTAACAGGGACGATTAGGACTTGAAGATACTAGCAGTATTGTCGGCATACAAGACTACATGTAAAAAGTTGATAGGGAATACACCTTTCAGGTTAGTGTATGGAGAAGAAGTAGTGGTGCCATTAGAATTCTTGGTACCCAGTTTTCACGCAGAATCAATTACCAACATGACAGAACGCGACACAGTAAAAGATAGGCTCATTCAACTGATGGAAATGGAAGAAGATAGGATTCTAGAAGTATTTCACCAAGAAGTATATAAAACAAGAGATAAATCTTGGCACGATAGACATATCTAGAGGAAGAGTTTCAAGGAGGGAGACCTAGTCTTGGTATATGACAATAAATTTCTTCATCATCCAGGGAAATTGTGAATGCATTAGTTGGGACCATACGAAGTGAATACTGTCACAGATGGGGGATTTGTACTGTTGAAAGATCTGGGAGGCACATAACTGAAAGGAATGATCAATGGGAGTAGAATGAAGTTGTACAAGGAAGGTCGACCTCCTAGTACTTAGACAGTTACAGTGTAGTAATAAAATATGTACATAGTGTATTATAGTAGAAGTTAAGAGAGATAAAGTGAGACAAATAAATAAAAAGTAAAAAGGATATAAAAATACAAACATATCGTCGAACATGGAAGGCTTTCATAGAATAGAACTATTCGAATTAACAGTGCACTGAACAAAAACCAATGATTGAAAACAATGCATGCAGGGGAGCAGTTAACGGGTAAAAAAAAAGAGGCACAATGCACAGGAAACACAACAAAAAGTGAAAAAGTGACAACTTCCAGTGAAAAACAATTGTCATTTCATCATCCCACTATAAAAGTCAGAAAAAAGTGGAAATATGGTCATTTGTGTTTTTTTTGCTAAGGAGAAGAACGAAGAGCAAAGTCTAAGCGTGAAAGAGTGAGAATTCATGAGTTCCATTGGAGAGCTAGAGATCAACAACTTGAATTTCACCAGGATGTCACCATCACACATTGGAGCACCGAGAAGGGTCGGGAGGAACACAAGAAGTAGTACCATGCTGACAGAAACAGGTACGCAAGAGATACTCCCAGTTGTGTATGTGAATGAAATTGACACGCCAAAGTATGAGTCGACCACAATATAGGTAGAGGAGGAGAAAAACCCTACACAAGAGGTCAAGCAGCCGGAAGAGGACATCGAAAGAATGGAATCTGACACGTCCAGGGGAAAAGGGATGCAGAAAGAAGAACAATCTGTGGGGACTCAACATGAACTAGAACCAGAAGACAAACATAGAATAGGATGCTAGGATATACTAGCAATTGGGGTATCATCCCTACAAGGGAAAAAGAAGGTGTGAACATAAAGCAATGCACAGGGCGTACAACGCACACATGCGGAACTCACAATAGTGATGCCAAAAATACCCAAGGGAATGAATTCCAACGATGACATGGTGGGAGGATTATATTCCTTTAAATATTTTGAGCATGATGTGGAAGATGTAGTAAAATTCTCATACTTGGCACCACAAAGCTACTTGGAAAGAAGGAGAGAAGGTCCATCAGATGTGGCACTATTAGAGCCTGTGCAATGGATCATGGGTTTATACAACACGCGCATCATGAATTTTCTCGACATACTGCACTTTGGGTGCAGTAAACACATCAACAGATGTGTAAAGCAGCTGTTAGCACATGTGAAAAAAGGAATCTTATGGATGGATAGGCCAATGCATATTAATGTTGATATCATTGCAACAATCACAGGGCTACCCATGGATGGGGAAAAGCCAAAACAATACCTAGCGGATAAAACAAGAGAAAAATCCATCTCAGATGAAATAAAGGAGACATATGGCATAAAGAAGGGCAACATGGGAATCAAGATCAGTGAAATCAATGATCTTGCAATGCGATTTGCAACAAGGCTGTTAGGATGCAAGTTAATGCGCAAATGTATAAAATAGGAGGTACCAGCAGGAGTTGTAGAAGCTGCAGCACAATGAACGAAGGGGAGCTCGATGAGATGGGCCCCTTATTTACTAAATTATTTTCTACAATATTGCAAGGAAGAACAAGATTGGGGCTTTGATTTCCACTACTCGTGGTTACTCATCCTCATTACATTGGTAGGATGGAAAGAACTTACATACACTTTGTTCCTGCCAAGGACAAGAAAATGTGGTGCAATGAGCTACACAATGCTACGAATAACAACAGATCCCAAGGGAAAGAAATTCAACAAAGACATGTTCGCTATGTACTTAACAAAGATCCAGAACAATTTGGAAGATGCATGGAGGATCTCCCCAGAAAATGTCGAATATTTTGGATAGATAGCGAATTTCCAGGAATCACGCCACAACATGTGGCTACAGACAAATAAGGATCTGACCAAGGAGTGGTTTCAGCTAAAGTACCGTGTGTCAATGTAGGACATCCACATGGATTTCCAAGAGTGGCCTAAGGAGGGGAAAGTACCAGTGATTCCAAGAACAACACCAATAGTACAAACCAAGACATAGGGTAGAACAATCCTCATGCAGTAGACAGAAAGTAATGGTGCTAGCCAGAAAAAGAAGGAAACAACAAGTACAGTGGAGGAAAGAAGCCCAATTCGAAAGAAAATAAGGACACAAAATAAGTCACAGCATAGGCCTACACAGGGTCCACCGACCACATAGCAGGCACCAAGAGGACCGACAGGACAGGTGATCACAGAACAAGTGCAGACATAAGAACAAGAGGTAGCCACGGAAGAAAAAGTCAAGAATAATATATGAATGGATACATAGATTCCAGAGGAATCTGAGCCATCATATTCCCAAAGAAAAAGGACAAGGGAAAAATCAAGTGGCACCAGGAAGAAGGAAAAGGCCCATAGAAAACCAATGGAAACATAATTGAGAACATATGATGTGGAGATGATAGTGATGACAGTGGAAGATAGACTATCAGAGGTATGGGAAAACTCTAAGAATCACTAAGATTCAATTATGGAGAAAGTACAAGAGGTAAAAATTGTGTTGGATCAGTTGAGGATCAGGGTGGAGCAGAAACAGAAGGAGAAACCAACGCCCACTAGAGAAGGAGCACCTACTAGAGAGACAATGCACATCATGATGCAGGTATGTGTTAATTTCATCATAACATTAGGGATGTTGTTCATCAATCAAGAGATAACACAGATTCCCCTGAAGGAAATTGATATATTGGAATTGGCATTACCTAAGATTCCAACTAAAGCATTGTATAAATTACAAGTGAGCGTCGCACAAGAGATCCAATCCAAAGAAAGGTTCGATATGACGAACTTACAATTGGCACAAGAAGAAAACACCTTACTAAAGGAGGCACTTAGCCAGTAAGGGAAGGATAAAAATATGGTGCAAAAAAAGGTGGAAGAGATGGAGAACCAAATTCAAGTAGTATTTCAATCCACCTCAGACAACTAAGGAGTACAAGTAGCCTCATCCCAAGAGAAAATGAAAAAGATAGCGCATATTTTGAAATAGTATAAAGAATAGATCAAAGAACTAGAGGAGAACGTAGTTCCCACGACTCCTCGAGAAGTTAGAGCACAAAGAGAGTAGGATGTGACAACTTCTGCAGAGAACATCACGCAAAACATATAGAGAATGACAGAGTTGTTGGAGAAGAGCACCCATCTATGGACACGACGTTTAGAGTATGGGATCTTCCAATAGTTGTAGGGGAAGGAGGACAAATTGAATGCATCAATGGAAGTTTCCAAACAATGAAAAAGGATGATGTCACTGTCAGATAAGATCAATACGACCACGAAAATGAAGAATTTATAAGTTGAGGAGAAGGAAGTACAAGCATAGAAGATGGTGCGACAGGCTCAGTTGGAGCCCCTTCAATAAAATCCAAAGAAACTGGTCATCGATATTGATGCAACAAATTTGAACATAGAATGGATAGGCTTGGAAGGGGGAGAACTTCTACAACACCCAGTTACTGTGCAGCTGGTGGAAAACATGGCCGAAAGGAGTAGTTAGGCTTAGGCGCAATGCCAAAGAATAACTGAAATGTATGATGCGCTGGAGAAAGAAGTGACAAATGTTGGAATAAGGTAGTGACTAAGGACAAGTCACAATGTTAGTGTTGGGGGCCTATTGGGTGCAAGCCCATTTTGGGGAAACGACTAATTTTGGAGAATAAAGTGAAAAGAAGGAAAATACAGGTGGAAGGAAAAGCATCACATGCAAGGTAAACATGCATGCAGAGGAGGAAAGCATGTGAGTTGTGCATGAAAGAATACCTAACCATGCTATTGCTAGGTCTTTGGTAAAAGGATGTAATGGACGATAAGCCAAAAATAAGTATAAATAAGTACCTAGGAGGTATAGGTTGGGGTTCAAAGAGTTGGATATAGGTTAGGTGTGATTGTAGAATGTAATAATGACTGTAAAATCTAAGATTGTTTTGTAAGATGTTGAGTTGGAGAGAGAAATTAAGGTATATCTTGAGGGTTAAATCACAGTCTGAGGAGCCCGGTGTGATCTAGTTCGCCTCATTAAAGATATTGATTCGACTGAGGGATAATTGTAATGCACGTGACACTAGATGTATGAAAAAACAATAATAAAATATCCCAAGAGTGAGATCTTTGTGGAGATAGCCTAGGAGGGGGTGAACCATGATAGCTTATGTGTTATGTGAATGGTTCATTGTTATATCTTTGTTGTTAATGGTTAGATCTTAGATTAATGTTTGATGAAGTAGCTAGATATGATTGTTTTACATGCATGAATAAGAATGACATAGTACTTAACATAGATGGATGTTATAGTAAATAAACAAATATCACAAGGTTCAATTACATATCCCCACTCATTCCCAAGCTACAATCACTTGAACGTTGCATCCTCCCATAAGAACTATCTCGGGTGAGACGATGGAGTGCACCCTGTGTATTGCGTTGCCTTCTTATTTACCAGGGGGGGTGATAGTTTTAGAGGGTTTTGTTGGAAACCATTGTAGATCTGAACCTAGGTCAGCCCAAGAATGGTAGCAAGAGAAAACTAACCAACAATCATTGTAGAGGAGTTATGTAATACTAAAACCAATATTTTTTGTTGTTTTGTTGACTTTAGAAAGTCTTTTGACATGTTTCCTAAAAAAAAATTTTGAAATATGTTGGAAGAGATAAACGTTCTTCTCGAGTTTGAGGGTTGTTGCAATAAGGATGTAAGAGAATTTTATTGATAAGTTTAAAAACACCGAGGGCTGGTCAAAATATATTAACTGCAATATTGGAGTCAAACAAGGTTATCCCTTGTCCCCTACCCTTTTTGGCATATACATTGACAAGTCAGAAGATTGCTTGGAGAAATAAGGTTGTGTCGGCCCTACTCTCACCGGTATAATCATCAATATTCTTCTTTATTCTGATGATATCATTCTTATGGAAAGGAGTCCCCATGATCTTTAAAACCAACTAAGAATCCTCAAGGATTTTTTATCCAAAATGGGTATGACCATTAATACAGATAAGACTAAGGTCACGATTATTAAATCCAATAAGATCACTTATGATACCTTCGTATATGAAAAAAACAACTTGGAGGAAGTGACTTCATACAAATATCTTCGAATTTATATTCACCATGAGCTCAACTGGAATTATAGCATTGAGAAAAGGATTATTGGGGGATGGAAATCTTATTATGGGCTTAAAAAAATTTGTAAATCAATTGATATTTGGAGTTTGGATAAGAAGAAACTCCTCTTTCAAACTCTTGTTACACCTACTATTATTTATTGTTGTGAAGTTTGGGGATGTAGTATCTCTCGTGAATCCTGGAGAAAGAAAGAGAAAATACAAAAGAATTTTATAACCTATAATCTCAAAAATTAATGAAAATACACCATATCCCATCCTCCTCTTAGAAACAAACCTATCCTCCATTGAGAGCATGGCTATGACTAGATACCTAATGTATAATAACAAGTTAAACAACATGGAATATAAGAGGATTCCTAAATTTTCTTTAAAATCGAGTCATAACCACCATCGACTCAAGCGAGGATGGCATAAATATGTCTGGTCTTGGATAAACTATTAGGGAATTATGGAAGACACCATTTTGTAGAATAAAGATACTATTAAAAAAATCGTCAAATCAAAATTTAAGTAGAAAATGTGGTGTGATAAAGAGTTAGAGGAAAAAACAAAATTAAGGTATTATAAGGATGTAATCAACCCTAATCTATAAGATCAAAATTATCTATTTGTTTTTCCAAGTGTAAAGAAAAAACTAATCATTTCTAAGATAAGAGCAAATTCTCATGAGCTCCATAGTGAAACTGGGCGTTGATCAATTCCTAAAATGCCATGGGATGAAAGAGTGTGTCACCTTTGTGACACTAAGAAGGTTGAATATGGAAAGCATTTTATCTTAGATTGTTCGGCCTATACCCAAATTAGATCTCATTTTCAAAATATTTTTCACACTACCAACCTTCCTAACCTCTTAACTAAACAAAACTATATTGATCTTGGAAAGATTCTCTTAATAATTTTCGAGAACAAAAACAAAATTCTAAAGAATCAGAAGTAATCACTTACCCTCTTAAGGTCCGATAGACCAATTCAGTCTTAATGGACGTTAATGATCATATATATAATTTTTGTTTTTTTAATTTTTGACAAAAGTGTGTATATTTTTTATTATTATTATTATTATTATAAATTTTTAGTATATGGAGTTATAGCATTTTTTGAATTATCTTTTAATTTTAGATATTTTTTAATTGTTTTTTGAATTTTGACTTGTTTTTTAGTATTTTTTCTTTTTTTTTTTTGTTTTTTTCCACCTTTTTTT